>RXIC02000088.1:0-187630 GCA_003952965.2 Morella rubra | reverse complement strand
CTCTTTTTTTCGAGGTTCCGTATATGTCTATATATATATATATATATACCAACTCAAAGAGGTTTACCAAGGCTTTGGTGGCAGCCCAGAAAACGTCAATGGAAGCTGAAACTATTGGTGGATGTATAATTATCTCATCTGCATAAAATTTCTTTTAAACCTTCAAGTAAAAAAGGTCCAAAAACGATCGAAAGTAGAAAAAACGAAGCATATAATATATTTTTCTGATTTGACAATGGTGTTTGTATATCTTGACAATGCATTTCTTTGGAGATCACAAAATTTACAAGCCCAGAATTGTAGGTAACACCCCAACCCGAATAACAGAGGTATTTATATCTTTTTATTTTTATTTGTTAGCCTTAAATGTTTAATTTTCGCAATCTCTATTTTTTGGTACTTAAAGATGTGTTAAATGAATATTTTGAGTTCAAAATGTGATGAGATAAAAGCTTAATCCTATTTTTTATTTTACAATTTAAAACACATATCATATATTTGAATTTAAAGTGATGGGATAAAGTCCTAATCTTAATAGACATCCAATCCTATGTTTGAATTAAAAAGTTGAAGAGATAGAGTTCTATCTAGTGAATTTAAAGTCATTTAAAGTTCATCTTTTCCTTTCTTAATTACTTTAGTAGCCCTGATTCTTAATTTCATAATTTAACTTGTTGAGTCCTAATGAACCCTTTATGACTTCAAAAACTAAAAGAAAAAGGCGTAATCCTTATTGTACAATGTCAGCCCATCAAAAATCATTGTAAAACCTAACCTAACATGTTTTTGGGCCCTTATTTGCAACCACCCTCAGGAATTCCGAAAATCCTAGTCTTCTTTTCAAATACCACACTTTCTTTTGAGTTTGAAGAAAAGAAAAAGCAGCCACCGCTCAAGCCTTTCCACTAGTCTTTCAAGATCCAGAATCAGCTCCTTTTGACCTTATGACTAAATGTGTAATAGTACCGATGCTAAAGTGCGGAGGCAGCCATCATATCTTAGATGCAACTCTACACTTATGGCTACGGGAAATGAAGTGGGGATCACAAGGATTGCCAACCCTCACACATTTTTATTTTTATGTTTCAAATGTTGAAATTTAGAGGAAACGAGTCCACAGGGTACAGAAAAAAGCAAGGATTTTTACCAAAACTACCTTAGAATAAGTATTTTCACATGATGAATTATTTTTACAATTTTTTTCTGATTATGTATATCTTAGCATGACTTTCCAAACCCTAATCAGGAATGGGGTGTATTACAAGTCATGTCTCTATTGGGGGTAGATAGTTCTTTACTCTCTAAAAAATAATTGGTCATATGACATTTCATGCCTAGAGTCAAAGAAATTGAAGACTAAGAGAAAACATTTATAATTAAATTGTAGGATGTTCTCTTCCTTTGCCGAGTATTTTCTTTAATTAGGAAATATGAATTACTTAATTAATTTCCCATAAGCAAATGTATTTATGAAATACACAACTAACCAATAGATTTGTGTTTAACCTTTTTTTTTTGGGGGGGCCGGGGGGGGGGGGGGGGGGGGGGGCAAGTAAAATACACATTAATGCAGCAACTCATTGGACATTTTTTTGATAGGTATAACCATTGATGAGCTATCAGCTCATTCCACTGATGAACTTCGGACAGACAACCAGAGACAGGTCATTCCCCTAATGAAGTTCTAATAAATATCAACAGCCAAAATGAGCACCCAGGTACATCACTCCTTATAAAAACTGCTTCTCTTTTGCACAGGCACCCACATGCAGTGATGGAGCAATGGGGGCCATCCCCAACCCCCCAAAAAATTCTTTTTAAAAATCAAATTTTCCTTTAGAAATCTTTTTAATGTTTTTCTCATATTAATTTTTTGGTTTTGGTCAAAATTGATTTTCGTATAGCTAATCCCCACGACTTAATCCTGACTTTGTCCTTGCCCACATCCATATACATTACAATACGTGTAGCTGCTACATGCATGTGAGCTCTACACACGTTATAATAGTATTTTTCAAATGATATATGCTAGTATTCTAACTTGATTGTGTGAGTGGATTTCTTCCTCACATTACAGTACGAGGTCGGCTCCATCAGCTAATGGCAAACTTCTTAAGCTTTTAGGTACATACTGATCACTTTGGAATTTTTTATTATATATTTAATGCTCATGATGTTTTGAGTTAATGCTGATGTTTTGAATATTGATCATACTTAGGAATGAAGCATAATAATTATATATAATATGAAGAAGGCGCTTCATGCCCAATCCCGCGAATTCTAGAGTTGACGTGCCAAGGAATAAAATCTAGGATTATATATCACAAATCATTCTCTGATGTCATATTTCGGGCTACGCGCGAAGGGGTTGTTGAGATTGTACGTGAATGTTGCAAAAGCAGGTCCAAGTCTTGTGGAGAAAAAAAAGATGAAAAATCAAGAAGCATATTTTCGTTCTGCTCTCCTATGTCGTCAACCTACAATTTGGAACCTCTTCTGTGAGCTCCCAAAGAAATATAAAGATCAAATATGTGTTTGGTCCAGATGATGGTTCCGGAAACACCATATTACATATGGCAGCAATGGTAGACACTTCCGCTCAACCTGTACGTAATACAAGCGCAGCGTTCCAGATGCAGAGAGAACTTCAATGGTTTAAGGTATAATCTCTCAAACTCTATATTATAATTCTCTACTCTTTTTTATAATTACAATATTTAAGTTGGATGTTTATCTAATTTGTATTTGGAGAAGATTATCTAATATTATGGAACAGAAGATCTTCATGATTGAACAATTGGCAAAATAAAAAAAGCAATTAGAGCGAACTTTATGAAAAATTAATTAGCTGGATTTAAATGGATCAATTCAAGTACATGAACGCGCGCGTACAGTACCGACCTGTTCCCTAGTCTAGTTTCATCTTCTCACAAGCCAAAGTTTCTCAAGAACTTGTTCTGATCTTTTATATTAGCATATGTAGAATGCTTAATCACTAGAGCGCATAGAATAGGACGTGACAGAAGTGCACCTGCGATTGTTCTTGGGGACTATGCTTAGGGTTGCAGCTGGAATATGAATATTGTCCTTGGGGACTATGCATAGCAATGATATGACTTTATTGCTTAATAAATACCTTCCTCCAGTTTGTATAGGCGAGATCATATATCATAGGGGGAACGATAGGTTTAGATGGAGAAAAGAAGGGTTAGAAGTAGCAAGCCTTCCAACCCAAGGCTGACTAGCTGAGAGATGATGCACAGCCATCCCTTTTAATTGCATGCAGTCAGTAATATGTGGGCGAGAAAAAGGATTTGAGAATGTGTGCTAAAAGGTCAAATCTTTCTAATACAACAGCAATTAAACTAAAAATAGATCACATAAAACAGTCCATAAAATTAAACAATATTTAGTGGTCACGCAGCGAATATAAAATAATTAAACACTAATGACTAGAAGCAGGTCTTTGAGAAATGAATTATGCTATTGTTTGAGGTGATATGTTTTTTGTGTGTGTAATATCTACCATCTAAAAAATTAACTTGATTAGCTTCAACAATGTGACTTGACTAGAAAGTTAATCCCTAATTTCAAATTCACCACAAGCTATGAATATGAAACCAGAAATTTCCCTATAGTGTTCATTTTCTTATGCAAATAAAATGTCCAATGAAAATTTTTTATGCGTTAATACATTTATAGGTTCATAGTTATCAATACTATTTGTTGAATTCACTTTTGTATCTCTAATAACACATATCTTACTATATATATACTCTTAATTATATTATAATATCTCAATTAAGCTCTGCAAGATCTTAACTAACTTGTAGGAATTCATAATTTGTGTATATACTGCTTCAACTTATAAGATTTGGATTAATTGCAGGAGATAGAGGAAATCACACCTCCTTCAATGAGTGAAGCTCTCAATTCTGAAAACATGAGACCTAAAGAAATTTTTACACGTGACCATAAGGAGATATTAAAGCAAGGAGAAAAATGGATGAAGGGCACAGCAACTTCATGTACGGTGGTCGGTGCACTCATTGTGACAATTATGTTTGCCGTGGCCTTTGCTGTTCCTGGTGGTAACAATCAAGACACAGGGCTCCCTATGTTCTCAAAGGACAAGTTATTTTGCTGTTTATCATATCCGATGCATTATCACTCTCTTCTTCCACAACATCGGTATTGATATTTTTGGGAATTCTCACATCGCGTTATGTAGAAGAAGATTTCCTCAAATCCTTGCCTCAGAAAATGATAATCGGCCTTTTAGCTCTTTTCTTCTCTATTGCTACCATGATGATGGCCTTTTGTGTAGCTCTCCTCATTATGCTTCCTGGAAAACTACGGATGGTCATTCCTATCATTTTCGTTGCATGTGTGCCGGTTGTCTTATTTGTATTTGTACAGTTCCCCCTTCTTGTTGACATGATTAAGTCAACATTTGGAAGAAGCATCTTTGTTAGAAAATGAAACTTTGAGTTGAAGTATAAATTTGTCATTTAATGTAGTTTCTCAAGTAATTTACTTTCCAAAGAAGATGAATTTCTTCTTTTACAAATAATGGATGATCATTCAGTCAACGTGTTCTAAGAATACTAGCATGACTATTTGTTAAATTAGATCTTATGTGCTTGAGTGAAACCAACTTCCTCCAAGATTCCTTTTTCTTTCTCTTTTTGTTACTAGATTCATCATCCATTAATTGAACTTATCATATGTAACAAATTGAATGTAAACTAAATATATATATTTGTACATCTTCATTTGGTGATGTGGAATTTTTAGGATCTCAATAAAGCTAGAAAACATGTTTCCATATCAAAATTTGAAGTTAGAGATTTGAAATTATATTTCTTAGATTTTATGCAATAATTATAAGGATAGTATGGTCACTCTTGTAAGCTTTGGTGAGGGCATAACACCAAAAGAATTTGAAGCTTCGAAGGGTGTTCTTGAGCTTCGTGTAAGAGCTATTCCTTTGGCTAGAAAGGTCAATAGTGGAAAGCCTCAAAGCCAATGGTGGATCTAGGGGGCCAAGTAACACGTTCAATTTTTTTTTTTATAACTAATTCACCCCCCTTTACTGCAGGTTGCCCCCCCCCCCCCCCCCCTCTTAAATTGTATATTGAATTATTAAACTGTTAGTTCAAAATTATTAGTTCAAAACTGTTAGTTCAAAATTATTAGTACAAAATTGTTAGTTCAAAATTAAATGTTCATCCTTCTAATTATTAAACTACTATTCTTAAGAATAATTAATTTGTTGTTGAAACTTCAATCACTTTGGATTTATATTGAATTGTTGCCAACTTAGAGGGATCTTGCCAACGAAAAAGAAAAGAAAGATGCCCTTTGTTATGATGCTGTGAATTTTTTCAATTCAATGTTATAATACTATGAATTTTGGTTGGTATTTCTACTAAATTTTGTGTCTGTGATACTACATGGTTGGGTTGCGAAATTATATTGAATTGTGAAATTGTGATCAGGTTTTGAAATTAATTGAAATTCTGATTTGGACTAGGTTATGAAATTGTGATTAGGACTTTAGGCTGTAACTTGTGAAATTATATTGATGAATTTTGTTTGTTTTTGTTTTTTTTAGATAATTGATAAGTTTTTGACAAAAAAAAAAAATCAGCAAAGTCGTCTAATACTCCTAAAGTGGCTGCTACTTATAAAACGAATATTAGTTTCAAAAGGCCTCGTCATTTGAGAATGAAGCCATTTTGCAACGTTTTCAAAAGATGAGATCCATAGGATCCAATTGGTACCTCTCAATCTCAGCAAATAGTACGGTACGTGTATTTCAATAGAATATATTTTTAATATTTTTAGTCTTTAATTTTCGGTATTTTAACTCAAAACACTTTTTTGCATTATAAAGTAAACTTTTTCTTTGGTCATTTTTCCCTTAGGAGTTTGCCTCTGTTCAAATTCATTCCTGGTTCTACCACTACTCAAAGCTCCGGCAAAAAAACTTGAAGGGTGGACACAGGCTAGGCAAGATTGCCGGAACCACCTAAAATCCGACTATTTGATATCTCTAACACTACTTTCATATATTTGCTTGTATGATTGGTTGAGAACTTGACTTTTATCAAGCTTTCGAAAAAAATTTATAACACAAATCATCCCCCCTCTTGGTTGCATTAATCCTTCGGATTTCAGCTCTTTCAAAGAGTTTTGGCAAAGGCAGGGCCTTCTTGAGACCGCCTGGCTTCAGTACTGAGTGCAAAGAATATCAGTAAGTTTCATAAGGAAAGAGTCAGAATAAATATACACGAGTGCGCAATATATCGCTTAATTAATCACAAGAAACTCCATTACGTTGAAAAAGGTTTGGTACGAGCCTCCATAGGCATTTTTTCTTTTCATTAGGAGTTTCAATGAGTTATTTTGTGTAGAGACTTTTTTTTTTGGGTATATTTTGTGAACTTAATCCAGCTACATGAAAAAACAACACAGAAAGAAAGGAGATGGCTTAATTAAAATAGAGTTTTGTTTAATTTTTTTTTCCTTTTTTACCCGTAAAGGGATTTTCCAATATTAGTAAAATACATATTTCTAACATTCTCATTTCTTGAAATTATAAACTACATTAGTTTACATGATTTTCAAAAAAAAAAATTACCTTTTGAGAGACTCAATTACCTAGATTCTTTTCAACTATATACTGCACGATATTTACCCTCAACTTGACATTTTAAAAAATAAATGCAAATTAATATGAATTGTGAAAAACAATAGTTGGAGGAAATATATATAAACCTTAAATTGGCCAATACCTACTTCTTGAAAGCCCAAAGAAAGATTAAGGCTATCTGGAGGGTAAATTGGGTTATAAAAACTTTTTTGAAAGCAATATAAAAATCCAAGTAATCAAACAACCAATGAAGAATATATGAGGAGTAGGATTAGAAAGATACACTTGGATTTTTTAGGTGCTTCGGCAACTTTGACTACATCCACCCTCAAAACCCTTTACCAAGCCTTGAGACTTCCACTATCAACCCTTTCTAGTCAACGGAATAGCTTACACTCTAGCTTTCAAGTGCTAGAGAGCCTTACAAGTGTTTTTTCCCGACATAACACTCACAACCTAAGTAATCTTTTAGGCTCACCATTCACAACCCAACCAAGCTTGAGAAATCCTCTCTAACCTCCAACCAAGCTAGAGATATGTCATCTCCTAACTTCGCTTTTTGTGTACAATGCACACCAAAAGGAACCAACCTTTCTTGAATGGAAAAAAAACCCCACATGGCCAATTTTTGTCTCATGGAATGGTAGACTGGCACATTCATCATGTTTTACCGCGGTACTATTTCTTTTTGGTCCGCAACATTTGGGCACGTTCAATGATCAGGGAGCTAAGAACAAATTAAGAAAGTTCTACCTACCGATGTTGACTTCTTGACATCAATGGGTGCATATAACTTTCAGTCTGTCAACTGAAAGTATATTTCAATATTTCACGGCCGAAAGAAGCGTAACAGAAAATATTTCAATAAATTTAAAGGAGAGGCGGCCTGGAAGAACACGAACTCATTCACGTCATATAAAAATATAATATGATATATATAAGCTTGATCTCCTTGCCCCAAAGAAACATTAGAATCTTTGCTGCTCTGTAATATGATCGGTGGCCGAATTCAACTAGCTCTCTTGATTAGTTCTCTGCAGGTCATTGAATATTCCGGACCATTCTATGTAATGCATGAAGGGATCAAAAATATTAGATTGAAATTTTTTAATCTTCGTTTTCTAGGTCTTGTCTACTGTACGTACCCTGTCTTTTGACAATTTTGGGCCGCTCATATTAAATTGAAATTGATCGAGCGGAAAAATGGAGCCCGACTGGTCTGACTCTAGGTGGTTTAGCTGAGAGCCTCACCTGGATGGGCTGCAAATCTGTAGGAAAAAAAAAAGAGAAGTGGCAGGGAGCCCCCTTGAAGGTTAACGTCGATGTTTAAGTTAGTCTTTTGTTCAAAAACTGAAGTTTTTTTTTTTTTTTTTTTTTGGAAGAGATATATAGCTTATGTCTCTAAAAAGATCCTGTTTGCTGATTGCTTACTTTTGTCTTTAGCATGTAATAATTCTTTTTGTACAACTCTGCTGGATCAATCTTGCCCTTCTCCAAGATCTCTCTATTTCAAAAAACAAAGTAATTAAGTATGTACTAATATAATTCTTCTTATAAAGAAACAACATTTCGTAAAAAAAAATTATATATGTCATTTTTGCACAAAAGTGCACAGAAACGATCTCAATCCCGATTATAAGTAGTCAAACGTGCGCCACTCTTTTGTTTATTGATTTCACTTTTTTCTTGCAAAATAAAGAAAATGTGAGTCTAAAATAACAACCCAAGAGGGGGTGGAAGTGAATTGGTTTATCAAAAACGTCTCCTCCTTTTTAATAAAAATGCAAATTTGGAAAATTATACTATTTCTTACAAATACAAGAGCAATCTGAATATGCTAATGCTTCTTAATAAGAAAAGCAATTAAAGCATAAAGCATAAATCTCCACAAATATGATATGTACTGAATAAGAGAGATAGAGTTAGAGAGATGATCACTGTAATTTTAGGTGGTTTGGCCAACACTTGCCTACGTCCACCCAAGGCTATTGACTTCCTTGGGCTTCCTTCACTATTCTTCAAATAGCAAATACACCTTAGCTTCCCGGTGCTAAGGAACCTTTACAAAGCGTTTTGCGAGCTCACGCTTCAACTCTCTCACAAATCCCAAAACCCAAGGGATTTTTTCTACTCTCACAAGTAGGACAAGTGTTTACCCAACACTCTCACAAATCCCAAACCAAGGATTTCTCTACCTCTCAAGTAGGACAAGTGTTCACCCAAAATCAAGTGTTTTACAAAAATGGGTACAATAAAAATGAGCTCTCTAAAGTCGAATAGGCAAGTGGAAAGCTCGAACGTGTGGAAAATGGCTCTCTTTAAGCCGAATTAGCAAATGAAAGCTCAATAAAATGCAAGAAGAAAAGATTCTTGAATGAAACCTAAAGTTTGGCAAGTAGGAGCACAAGCTTTCTTGATAGGTGCGGTCTTCCCTCTTCTTCAAAGCACTTTCTCTCTCTAGAAGTTAGGGCACGATTGATTGCAAGTGTGCTGTCTCTTCTTCAAGAAACTTCTCTCTCTTTGGAGGCTAGATCGTCAAGGATAAGCAGAGAAGAAGATTTAACAATGGAGCTTTGATCTTGGAGGAATCAGCAAATGAAATCTTTGGATCTTGGCTTTTCTCTCTCTAGATGTTGCGATATGATCGAGCTTGTCCTTCTCTCTCCATCTCCTTCTTCTTATAGCCCCAAAGTCTTCAACGGTCATCAAGTGGCTTCATTTTACCGTTGGAAGGGGGTTTAAAAGACTTTTTGAGACTTTTTGGATGAGTTGGCGTCGTTTCCAGGATTTCTGTAAATTCGCACTATGTGTCGACACATTGATTCTATGTGCTGACACCATGTTTTGCATTCTGGAGAAGTGCAATGTGTCGACACTTATCTTCAATGTGTCGACACATTGAAACTTAGTCTGAAAATGCTGTCGACAGTGAATTTTTGCATTTTGGAGTTGGGCTCTCAGGTGTAAGTGCAATGTGTCAACACTATAAAGGCTCAATGTGTCGACACTTCCAACACTTAGTCAAAAAAATATTTGAATGACATAAAAACAACAAACTCTCAGTAGTAGTTCAATGTGTCGATTGTGTCGACAACTTCCAACACTTAGGACAAAAAATTGTTCTTTATCAGCAACTCCTTCAAATAAATCTCAAAAATACTTACAATATAAAAGATGATCAATTAGCAAGTGTAATGATGATCAAGTATGCTTGGAGAGATTTTAAAATAAGGAAACCTTGATACTCTAAAAACATAATTTTCTTGAAAAGGAATTTCAATGTAAAATCTAAAGTCTTGAACGAGTTTGAAAAACTTTGTTATCATCAAAATCAAAATGGATTGTTTGTGAGAACAACCTTGGCTAACAGAAATGTATAATTAAAAATGAAGAATAAAAATATAACAAAATTCTAATGATTGATACACCTTTAACTCTTCATTAGAGAATAAATTGCACACTTTCGCCTATTGCTCCACTAATGTATTCGGATGTGGATGTAGCAGAGCCTCCTCTTTGGTACCCTTGTTTGCATAATAATCGGCCATGTTGCACTTATGTTGTTGGTAAACAGTGACCATGTCATTCTTTAGATATATAATAAGACAACCCGCCTACCCACACCAGAAACCATTCTGAAAATTCCTCTTTGTGCGTACAAGGTATATCAATAGCATTGTTGGTGCTTAATTCAGACAAATGTCACTGCAAAATGCCATGATATAGGTATTGATATTAACAATATAAAATACAAGAGCACAAATAAAGTCATAAAGGATCCAATACGTAAACTATATATGACTCGACCTCCTTATAGTTATTCATGTAATAAATATGCCCTAAAAATCATTCAGTCTAGATAATTGTTATTTAGATACCACATGTTTATATTTATTTATTAGGTAATTGTGTTGGACATAAGATGTTACACGGATATTATGAGTGACATTGTAGAAAAGTCGTGCTAATGATTAATGAATCAAAAGCGGGGAGTATGACTTTTTGGTTCTTTGTTCACTTGATGTTTTGTTCTAGATCAAGGTACATATTAATGTACAATAGGTTTCATCCGTTGTGTCTCTATTAATAGGATGATTTACTTCAGTCATCGAGGTGATGACCTTAAGCAAATGAGTAGGCGCGCTGTAAGACAATCGTGCACTAAACGACGATCATATATGGATATTTTCCTAGAAGTGATCATCGATCGTTTGAGCAAGGTGTGTTTAGCAACAATTTGGCTTATGATATATTTAGACTGAGGAGTTTTGTACATAATTTTGACTTATTGCGTACTGGTATCTTCAATGATGCGACGGTCATTTTGATGATGATCTTTCTAGATCAAATATTCCAGACAATGTCGTGTCTTATGCATGATGAATGAGTTTGTATAAATGTTCAATAGGAATCAACTAATTCTTGGTGAGATAGTATATTCAAATATATCTGTTTTTTAAGCGTATGAAGCGTCGGAAAAAATAAATATCTGGCCAGGAGGACATTTTGTGATAAATGATTTTACACGAAAATTAATATTTAATATAGTTTTATTTGTTAAACATTATTGTTATTGAACAATTATTGGAGAGTCAAATCGAATTTACAGATTATGAATTAAAGTAATTCATTATGCAGCTATTTATTATATTGTTCGGTTCCCATAGTAGCTTATTATGGATAGTATATAGAATGGTGGAAGGATGAATAAGTTAATATTGTTAGTAAAAGAGATTTCACAATTTGAAGTTAGAGATTTGAAATGATATTTCTTAGATTTTATGCAATAATTATAGAAATTGTGAATCAATCTATGTACAATTATAAGGATAGTATGGTCAATCTTGTAAGCTTAGGTGAGGGCATATCACCAAAAGAATTTGAAGCTTCGAAGGGTGTTCTTGAGCTTCGTGTAAGAGCTATTCCTTTGGCTAGAAGGGTCAATAGTGGAAAGCCTCAAAGCCAATGGTGGATCTAGGGGGCCAAGTAACACGTTTCAATTCTTTTTTTATAACTATTTTGCCCCAACCCCCCTTTACTGCAGGTTGGCCCCCCTTAAATTGTATATTGAATTATTAAACTGTTAGTTCAAAACTGTTAGTTCAAAATTATTAGTACAAAATTGTTAGTTCAAAATTAAACGTTCATCCTTCTAATTATTAAACTACTATTCTTAAGAATAATTAATTTGTTTTTGAAGCTTCAATCATTTGATCTTAATATCTTGAGTTTGTTTGCCAAACCTAGAGGGATCTTGCACGAAAAAGAAAAGAAGATGCCCTTGTTATGAACATCCTGTGGAACTTTGTTCAATTCAAGTGGTATAATACTATGAATTTTTGATTGGTATTTCTACTCAATTTGTGTCTGTGATACTACCATTTTGGCGGGTTTGTTAATTATATGTATTTTGTGAAATGTGATTAAGTTTTTGAAATTTAATTGAATGATATTGGACTAGGTATTGAAATTGTGATTAGGACTTGTATGGTTGTGACTTGTGAAAGTTTATTGACTAGAATTTTGTTTTGTTTGTTTAGATAATTGATAAGTTTTTAATAAAAAAAATCAACAAAGTCGTCTAATACTCCTAAAGTGGCTGCTACTTCTGAAACAAATATTAGTTTCAAAAGGCCTTGTCATTTGAGAATGAAGTCATTTTACAACGTTTTCAAAATATGCAATATCGTAGGATGCAATTGCCACCTCTCAGTATCAGCAAATAGTACGGTATGTGTATTTCAATAGAATATATTTTTAATATTTTTAGTCCTAATTTTCCGATATCTTTTTAGACTCTAAGAAAACTTTTTTTAGCTTAATAGTAAGACTTTTTCTTTGGTCATTTTTCCCTTAGGAGTTTGCCTCTGTTCAAATTCATTCCCGGTTCCGCCACTGCTAATGCTCAGCAGAAAAACTTGAGGGGTGGATGCTCAGGTAGGGCAAGAATTGAACGAACACCTAAAAATTTGCGACTATTGATATCTCTTAACGACTACTTTTATATGATCATGTTTAGTAAATTTTTTTCGAAAGCCTTTGGTAATAATCAAGCTTCTCAACCAATCATACAAGCAAATATATGAAAGTAGTGTTAGAGATATCAAATAGTCGAATTTTTAGGTGGTTCGGCAATCTTGCCTAGCCTGCGTCCACCCCTCAAGTTTTTTGCTGGAGCATTTACAGTGGCGGAACCGGGAATGAATTTGAACAGAGGCAAACTCCTAAGGGAAAAATGACCAAAGAAAAAGTTTACTATATAATGCAAAAAAGTTTCTTAGAGTTAAAATATCGAAAATTAAGGACTAAAAATATTAAAAATATATTCTATTGAAATACACATACCGTACTATTTGCTAAGACTGAGAGGTACCAATTGGATCCTACGGATCTACATCTTCTGAAAACGTTGTAAAATGACTTCATTCTCAAATGACAAGGCCTTTTGAAACTAATATTCGTTTCAGAAGTAGCAGCCACTTTAGGAGTATTAGACGACTTTGTTGATTTTTTTTATTAAAAACTTATCAATTATCTAAACAAAACAAAACAAAATTCATCAATATAATTTCACAAGTCACAACCTAAAGTCCTAATCACAATTTCATAACCTAGTCCAAATCACAATTTCAATATAATTTCAAAACCTAATCACAATTTCACAATCAATATAATTTCACAACCCAGCCATGTAGTATCACAGACACAAAATTTAGTAGAAATACCAATCAAAATTCATAGTATTATAACATTGAATTGAAAAATTCACAGCATCATAACAAAGGGCATCTTTCTTTTCTTTTTCGTTGGCAAGATCCCTCTAGGTTGGCAACAAATTCAATATAAATCCGAAGTGATTGAAGCTTCAACAACAAATTAATTATTCTTAAGAATAGTAGTTTAATAATTAGAAGGATGAACGTTTAATTTTGAACTAACAATTTTGTACTAATAATTTTGAACTAACAGTTTTGAACTAACAGTTTAATAATTCAATATACAATTTAAGGGGGGCCAACCTGCAGTAAAGGGGGGTTGGGGCAAAATAGTTATAAAAAAAGAATTGAAACGTGTTACTTGGCCCCCTAGATCCACCATTGGCTTTGAGGCTTTCCACTATTGACCCTTCTAGCCAAAGGAATAGCTCTTACACGAAGCTCAAGAACACCCTTCGAAGCTTCAAATTCTTTTGGTGATATGCCCTCACCTAAGCTTACAAGATTGACCATACTATCCTTATAATTGTACATAGATTGATTCACAATTTCTATAATTATTGCATAAAATCTAAGAAATATCATTTCAAATCTCTAACTTCAAATTGTGAAATCTCTTTTACTAACAATTATAATTCGTTTATTTATCTTCCACCATACTATATTCCATATAAGCTAATAGGACCGAAATATAATTATTGATAAAATTCTTAGCTCAAATAATTCTTAATTTTATAATCTGTAATTCGTTTGGACTCTCAAATTGTTTCTAAAATAATTTTACAAATAAAACTATATTAATATTAATTTTGAAAATCATTTTCACAAAATTCCTCTGGCCAGATATTTATTTTTTCTCGAGTTCAACCCTATACAGATATATTTGAATATACTATCTCACAAAGAAATTAGTGGATTCCTTATTGAGCATTTATACAAACTCATTCATCATGCATAAGACACGACATTGTCTGGAATATTTGATCTAGAAAGATCATCACCAAATGACTCGATCAGAGTACAAGTACGCAATAAGCAAATATGTACAAAACTCTCAGGTCTAAATATATCATAAGCAAATTGTGCTAAACACCTTCTCAACATCGATGATCACTTCTAGAAAATATCCATATATGATCTCGTTTAGTGCATGTTCTCTTACAGTGCACCTACTCATTTGCTTAAGGTCATCACCTCGATGACTGAGTACATCATCCTTTAATAGAGACACAACGAGCATGAACCTATTGTACATAAATATGTACCTTGATCTAGAACAAAACATCAAGTGTACAAGGAACCAAAAATTCATACTCCCCGCCTTTGATTCATTAATCATTGGCATGATTTTCTATAATGTCACTCATAATAACGTGTAAAATCTTATTGTTACAACTTATTACCTAAATAATAAATATAAATATGTGGTATCTAAATAACAATTATCTAGACTAATGATTTTTAGGGCATATTTATTACATGAATAACTATAAGGAGGTCGAGTCATATATAGTTTACGTATTGGATCCTTTATGACTTTATTTGTGCTCTTGTATTTTATATTGTTAATATCAATACCTATATCATGGCATTTTGCAGTGACATTTGTCTGAATTAAGCACCAACAATGCTATTGATATACCTTGTACGCACAAAGAGGAATTTTCAGAATGGTTTCTGGTGTGGGTAGGCGGGTTGTCTTATTATATATCTAAAGAATGACATGGTCACTGTTTACCAACAACATAAGTGCAACATGGCCGATTATTATGCAAACAAGGGTACCAAAGAGGAGGCTCTGCTACATCCACATCCGAATACATTAGTGGAGCAATAGGCGAAAGTGTGCAATTTATTCTCTAATGAAGAGTTAAAGGTGTATCAATCATTAGAATTTTGTTATATTTTTATTCTTCATTTTAATTATACATTTCTGTTAGCCCAAGGTTGTTCTCACAAACAATCCATTTTGATTTTGATGATAACAAAGTTTTCAAACTCGTTCAAGACTTTAGATTTTACATTGAAATTCCTTTCCAAGAAAATTATGTTTTTAGAGTATCAAGGTTTCCTTATTTTAAAATCTCTCCAAGCATACTTGATCATCATTACACTTGCTAATTGATCATCTTTTATATTGTAAGTATTTTTGAGATTTTCGAATTGGGGTAGTTGTTGTTAAAGAACAATTTTTTGTCTAAGTGTTGGAAGTGTCGACACATTGGACCATAGTGTCGACACATTGAACTACTTCCTGAGAGTTTGTTTTTTATGTCATTCAAAATATTTTTTTGACTAAGTGTTGGAAGTGTCGACACATTGAGCTATAGTGTCGACACATTGCACTTACACCTGAGAGCCCAACTCCAAAATGCAAAAATTCACTGTCGACAGCATTTTCAGACTAAGTGTTCAATGTGTCGACACATTGAAATGTATCGACACATTGCACTGTCTCCAGAAATGAAAACATGGTGTCAACACATAGAAGACAATGTGTCGACACATAGTGCGAAATTACAGATATCCTGGAAACGACGCCAATCATCCAAAATGTTTCAAAAAGTCTTTTAAACCCCTCCAACGGTAAAATGAAGCCACTTGATGACCGTTGAAGACTTAGGGGCTATAAGAAGAAGGAGATGGAGAGAGAAGGACAAGCTCGATCATCATCGCAACATCTAGAGAGAGAAAAAGCCAAGATCCAAAGATTTCATTTGCTGATTCCTCCAAGATCAAAGCTCCCATTGTTAAATCTTCTTCTCGTGCTTATCCTTGACGATCTAGCCTCCAAAGAGAGAGAAGTTTCTTGAAGAAGAGACAACACACTTGCAATCAATCGTGCCCTAACTTCTAGAGAGAGAAAGTGCTTTGAAGAAGAGGGAAGACCGCACCTATCAAGAAAGCTTGTGCTCCTACTTGCCAAACTTTAGGTTTCATTCAAGAATCTTGTCTTCTTGCACTTTATTGAGCTTTTCATTTGCTAATTCGGCTTAAGAGAGCCATTCCACAGTTTGAGCTTTCCACTTGCATATTCGGCTTAGAGAGCCATTCCTTTGTACCCATTTTTGTAAAACATTTGAGTGTTGGGTAAACACTTGTCCTACTGTGAGAGTAGAAGAAATCCCTTGGGTTTTGGGATTTGTGAGAGAGTTGAAGCGTGAGCTCGAAAAACGCTTTGTAAAGGTTCCTTAGCACCCGGGAAGCTAAGGTGTATTTGCTATTTGGAGAATAGTGAAGGAAGCCCAAGGAAGTCAATAGCCTTGGGGTGGACGTAGGCAAGTGTTGGCCAAACCACCTAAAATTACAGTGTCATCTCTCTAACTCTATCTCTCTTACGTTTCAGTACATATTCATACTTGTGGAGATTTATGCTTTATGCTTTATTGTTCTTCTTATTAAGAAGCATTTAGCATATTCAGATCTGCTCTTGTATTTGTAGAAATAGTATATTTTCCAAATTTGCATTTTTATTAAAAAGGGGAGACGTTTTTGATAAACCCAATTCACCCCCCCTCTTGGGTTGTTATTTAGACTCACAGTTTCTTTATTTTGCAAAGAAAAAGTGAAATCAATAAACAAAAGAGTGCACGTTTGACTACTTATAATCGGGATTGAGATCGTTTCTGTGCACTTTTGTGCAAAAATGACATTATAATTTTTTTTTACGAAATGTTGTTTCTTTATAAAAGAATTATATTAGTACATACTTAATTACTTTGTTTTGAAATAGAGAGATCTTGAGAAGGGCAAGATTGATCCAGCAGAGTTGTACAAAAAGAATTATATACATGCTAAAGACAAAAGTAAGCAATCAACAAACAGGATCTTTTTAGAGACATAAGCATATATATCTCTTCAAAAAAAAAAAAAAAAAAACTTCAGTTTTTGAACAAAAGACTAACTTAAACATCGACGTTAACCTTCAAGGGGGCTCCCTGCCACTTCTCTTTTTTTTTTCCTACAGATTTGCAGCCCATCCAGGTGAGGCTCTCAGCTAAACCACCTAGAGTCAGACCAGTCGGGCTCCATTTTTCCGCTCGATCAATTTCAATTTAATATGAGCGGCCCAAAATTGTCAAAAGACAGGGTACGTACAGTAGACAAGACCTAGAAAACGAAGATTAAAAAATTTCAATCTAATATTTTTGATCCCTTCGTGCATTACATAGAATGGTCCGGAATATTCAATGACCTGCAGAGAACTAATCAAGAGAGCTAGTTGAATTCGGCCACCGATCATATTACAGAGCAGCAAAGATTCTAATGTTTCTTTGGGGCAAGGAGATCAAGCTTATATATATCATATTATATTTTTATATGACGTGAATGAGTTCGTGTTCTTCCAGGCCGCCTCTCCTTTAAATTTATTGAAATATTTTCTGTTACGCTTCTTTCGGCCGTGAAATATTGAAATATACTTTCAGTTGACAGACTGAAAGTATATGCACCCATTGATGTCAAGAAGTCAACATCGGTAGGTAGAACTTTCTTAATTTGTTCTTAGCTCCCTGATCATTGAACGTGCCCAAATGTTGCGGACCAAAAAAGAAATAGTACCGCGGTAAACATGATGAATGTGCCATCTACCATTCCATGAGACAAAAATTGGCCATGTGGGGGTTTTTTTTCCATTCAAGAAAGGTTGGTTCCTTTTGGTGTGCATTGTACACAAAAAGGCGAAGTTAGGAGATGACATATCTCTAGCTTGGTTTGGAGGTTAGAGAGAGAATATCTCAAGCACGGTTGGGTTGTGAATGGTGAGCCTAAAAGATTTAGGTTGTGAGTGTTATGTCGGGAAAAAACACTTGTAAGGCTCTCTAGCCCTTGAAAGCTAGAGTGTAAGCTATTCCCTTGACTAGAAAGGGTTGATAGTGGAAGTCTCAAGGCTTGGTAAAGGGTTTTGAGGGTGGATGTAGTCAAAGTTGCCGAAGCACCTAAAAAATCCAAGTGTATCTTTCTAATCCTACTCCTCATATATTCTTCATTGGTTGTTTGATTACTTGGATTTTTATATTGCTTTCAAAAAAGTTTTTATAACCCAATTTACCCTCCAGATAGCCTTAATCTTTCTTTGGGCTTTCAAGAAGTAGGTATTGGCCAATTTAAGGTTTATATATATTTCCTCCAACTATTGTTTTTCACAATTCATATTAATTTGCATTTATTTTTTAAAATGTCAAGTTGAGGGTAAATATCGTGCAGTATATAGTTGAAAAGATCTAGGTAATTGAGTCTCTCAAAAGGTAATTTTTTTTTTTGAAAATCATGTAAACTAATGTAGTTTATAATTTCAAGAAATGAGAATGTTAGAAATATGTATTTTACTAATATTGGAAAATCCCTTTACGGGTAAAAAAGGAAAAAAAAATTAAACAAAACTCTATTTAATTAAGCCATCTCTTCTTTCTGTGTTGTTTTTTCATGTAGCTGGATTAAGTTCACAAAATATACCCAAAAAAAAAAAGTCTCTACACAAAATAACTCATTGAAACTCCTAATGAAAAGAAAAAATGCCTATGGAGGCTCGTACCAAACCTTTTTCAACGTAATGGAGTTTCTTGTGATTAATTAAGCGATATATTGCGCACTCGTGTATATTTATTCTGACTCTTTCCTTATGAAACTTACTGATATTCTTTGCACTCAGTACTGAAGCCAGGCGGTCTCAAGAAGGCCCTGCCTTTGCCAAAACTCTTTGAAAGAGCTGAAATCCGAAGGATTAATGCAACCAAGAGGGGGGATGATTTGTGTTATAAATTTTTTTCGAAAGCTTGATAAAAGTCAAGTTCTCAACCAATCATACAAGCAAATATATGAAAGTAGTGTTAGAGATATCAAATAGGATTTTTAGGTGGTTCGGCAATCTTGCCTAGCCTGTGTCCACCCTTCAAGTTTTTTTGCCGGAGCTTTGAGTAGTGGTAGAACCAGGAATGAATTTGAACAGAGGCAAACTCCTAAGGGAAAAATGACCAAAGAAAAAGTTTACTTTATAATGCAAAAAAGTGTTTTAGAGTTAAAATACCGAAAATTAAAGACTAAAAATATTAAATATATTCTATTGAAATACACGTACCGTACTATTTGCTGAGATTGAGAGGTACCAATTGGATCCTATGGATCTCCATCTTTTGAAAACGTTGCAAAATGGCTTCATTCTCAAATGACGAGGCCTTTTGAAACTAATATTCGTTTTATAAGTAGCAGCCACTTTAGGAGTATTAGACGACTTTGCTGATTTTTTTTTTTTGTCAAAAACTTATCAATTATCTAAACAAAACAAAACAAAACAAAATTCATCAATATAATTTCACAAGTTACAGCCTAAAGTCCTAATCACAATTTCATAACCTAGTCCAAATCAGAATTTCAATTTAATTTCAAAACCTGATCACAATTTCACAATTCAATATAATTTCGCAACCCAACCATGTAGTATCACAGACACAAAATTTAGTAGAAATACCAACCAAAATTCATAGTATTATAACATTGAATTGAAAAAATTCACAGCATCATAACAAAGGGCATCTTTCTTTTCTTTTTCGTTGGCAAGATCCCTCTAAGTTGGCAACAATTCAATATAAATCCAAAGTGATTGAAGTTTCAACAACAAATTAATTATTCTTAAGAATAGTAGTTTAATAATTAGAAGGATGAACATTTAATTTTGAACTAACAATTTTGTACTAATAATTTTGAACTAACAGTTTTGAACTAATAATTTTGAACTAACAGTTTAATAATTCAATATACAATTTAAGAGGGGGGGGGGGGGCAACCTGCAGTAAAGGGGGGTGAAATAGTTATAAAAAAAAAAATTGAAACGTGTTACTTGGCCCCCTAGATCCACCATTGGCTTTGAGGCTTTCCACTATTGACCTTTCTAGCCAAAGGAATAGCTCTTACACGAAGCTCAAGAACACCCTTCGAAGCTTCAAATTCTTTTGGTGTTATGCCCTCACCAAAGCTTACAAGAGTGACCATACTATCCTTATAATTATTGCATAAAATCTAAGAAATATCATTTCAAATCTCTTAACTTCAAATTTTGATATGGAAACATGTTTCTAGCTTTATTGAGATCCTAAAAATTCCACATCACCAAATGAAGATGTACAAATATATATAATTTAATTTTACATTCAATTTGTTACATATGATAAGTTCAATTAATGGATGATGAATCTAGTAACAAAAAGAGAAAGAAAAAGGAATCTTGGAGGAAGTTGGTTTCACTCAAGCACATAAGATCTAATTTAACAAATAGTCATGCTAGTATTCTTAGAACACGTTGACTGAATGATCATCCATTATTTGTAAAAGAGGGAATTCATCATCTTTGAAAAGTAAATTACTGGAGAAATTACATTACATGACAAGTGTATACTTAAACTCATAGTTTCATTTTCTAACAAAGATGCTTGGTCCATATGTTGACTTAATCATATCAACAAGAAGGGAAAACTGGATAAATACAAATAAGCTAACTGGCACACTTGCAAGGCAAATGATAGGAATGACCATCCATAATTTTCCAGGAAGCATAATGAAGAGAGCTACACAAAAGGCCATCATCATGGTAGCAATAGAGAAGAAAAGAGTGGAAAGGCCGATTATCATTTTCTGAGGCAAGGATTTGAGGAAATCTTCTTCTGCATAATGCGATGTCAGAATTCCCAAAAACATCAGTACTGATATTGTGGAAGAAAAGAGTGATAATGCATCGAATATGATAAACAGTGCAAATAACTTGTCCTTTGAGAACATAGGGAGCCCTGTCTCTTGATTGTTACCACCAGGAACAGCAAAGGCCACGGCAAACATAATTGTAACAATGAGCGCCCAACCACCGTACACGAAGTTGCCGTGCCTTTCATCCATTTTTCTCCTTCCTTTACCATCTCTTTATGGTCACATGTAAAAATTTCTTTCGGTCTCATGTTTTCAGAGTTTAGAGCTTCACTCATCCAAGGAGGTGTGATTCCCTCTATCTCCTGCATGCAATTAATCCAAATCTTATAAGTTGAAGCAGTATATGTACACAAATTATGAATTCCTACAAGTTAGTTAAGATCTTGCAGATTTAATAATTACAATCTACAAATTATAGATTCATTAATTGAGATATTATAAGGTAGTAAGATATGTGTTATTTAGAGATACAAAAGTGAATTCAACAAATAGTATTGATAACTATGAACCTATAAATGTATTAACGCAAATTTTCATTGGACATTTTATTTGCATATGAACACTTAGGGAAATTTCCATATTCATAGCAAATTAGGGATTAACTTTCTAGTCAAGTCACATTCTAATCAAGTTTAGATGGTAGTAGAAACCTGCTTCCATTAGTGTTTAATTATTTTATATTCGCTGCGTGTGTCTGTTTTATGTGATCTATTTTTAGTTTAATTGCTATTTGACCTTTTAGCTCGACTGACTGCATGAAGGGATGCATCCTCTCAGCTAGTCAGCCAAGGCTTGGTTTATGATATATGATCTCGCCTATCAAACTGGAGGAAGGTATTTATTAAGCAATAAAGTCATTTCATTGCTATCATAGTCTGGAGATATTCTTGTGTGAAGAGAACAATATAGGTGTGTCAGTCCTATTCTATGCTCTAGTGATTAAGCATTCTACATATGCTAATATAAAAATCAGAACAAGTTCTTGAGAAACGCTTGTGAGAAGATGAAACTAGACTAGGGCAGGTCGGTACGTACGCGCGCGTTCATGTACTTGAATTCCATTTAAATCCAGCTAGTAATTAATTGACATTTTCAATGAAGATCTTGTGTTCCATAATATTAGATAATCTTCTAAATACAAAATTAGATAAATGCATCCAACTTAATTGTAAATTATAAAAAGAGTAGAGAAAAAAAAGAGTTTGAGAGATTATAACCTTAAACCATTGAAGTTCTTCTGCATCTGGAACGCTGCACTTGTATTACTTACTGGTTGAGTGGAAGTGTCTACCGTTGCTGCCATATGTAATATGGTGTTTCCGGAACCATCAGCTGGACCAAACAATATTTGATCTTTAATTTCCTTGGGAGCTCACATTTAAGAGGTTCCAAATTCTAGCTTGACGACATAGGACAGCGAACGAAAATATGGTTCTTGATTTTTCATCTTTTTTCTCCACAAGACTTGGATTTGCTTTCAACATTTCACGTACAATCTCAACAACCCCTTCGCGCGTAGCCCGAAATAGGCATCGGAAAATGATTTGTGTATATAATCCATAGATTTTATTTTTTGGCACGTCAGCTCTAGAAGTTCGCGGGATTGGGCATGAAGGCTCTTCATATCGTATATATGATGCTCATTCCTAAGTCAATATTCAAAACATCAGCATTAACTCAAAACATCATGAGCATTAAATTTAATATAATAAAAAAATTAAAGTGATAGTATGTACCTAAAAGCTTAAGAAGATTCGACATTAGCTGATGGAGCCGACCTCGTACTGTAATGTGAGGAAGAAATCCACTCACACAATCAAGTTAGAATACTAGCATATATCATTTGAAAAATACTATTATAACGTGTGTAGAGCTCACATGCATGTAGCAGCTACACGTATTGTAATGTATATGGATGTGGGCAAGGACAAAGTCAGGATTAAGTCGTGGGGATTAGCTATACGAAAATCAATTTTGACCAAAACCAAAAAATTAATATGAGAAAAACATTAAAAAGAATTTCTAAAGGAAAATTTGATTTTTTAAAGAATTTTTTTGGGGGTTGGGGGATGGCCCCCATTGCTCCATCACTGCATGTGGGTGCCTGTGCAAAAGAGAAGCAGTTTTTATAAGGAGTGATGTACCTGGGTGCTCATTTTGGCTGTTGATATTTATTAGAACTTCATTAGGGGAATGACCTTGTCTCTGGTTGTCTGTCCGAAGTTCATCAGTGGAATGAGCTGATAGCTCATCAATGGTTATACCTATCAAACAAAAAAGTCCAATGAGTTGCTGCATTAATGTGTATTTACTTAGCCGCCCCGGCCCCCCCAAAAAAAAAAGGTTAAACACAAATCTATTGGTTAGTTGTGTATTTCATAAATACATTTGCTTATGGGAAATTAATTAAGTAATTCATATTTCCTAATTAAAGAAAATACTCGGCAAAGGAAGAGAACATCCTACCAATTTAATTATTAATGTTTTCTCTTAGTCTTCAATTTCTTTGACTCTAGGCATGAAATGTCATATGACCAATTATTTTTTAGAGAGTAAAGAACTATCTACCCCCAATAGAGACATGACTTGTAATACACCCCATTCCTGATTAGGGTTTGGAAAGTCATGCTAAGATATACATAATCAGAAAAAAATTGTAAAAATAATTCATCATGTGAAAATACTTATTCTAAGGTAGTTTTGGTAAAAATCCTTGCTTTTTTCTGTACCCTGTGGACTCGTTTCCTCTAAATTTCAACATTTGAAACATAAAAATAAAAATGTGTGAGGGTTGGCAATCCTTGTGATCCCGACTTCATTTCCCGTAGCCATAAGTGTAGAGTTGCATCTAAGATATGATGGCTGCCTCCGCACTTTAGCATCGGTACTATTACACATTTAGTCATAAGGTCAAAAGGAGCTGATTCTGGATCTTGAAAGACTAGTGGAAAGGCTTGAGCGGTGGCTGCTTTTTCTTTTCTTCAAACTCAAAAGAAAGTGTGGTATTTGAAAAGAAGACTAGGATTTTCGGAATTCCTGAGGGTGGTTGCAAATAAGGGCCCAAAAACATGTTAGGTTAGGTTTTACAATGATTTTTGATGGGCTGACATTGTACAATAAGGATTACGCCTTTTTCTTTTAGTTTTTGAAGTCATAAAGGGTTCATTAGGACTCAACAAGTTAAATTATGAAATTAAGAATCAGGGCTACTAAAGTAATTAAGAAAGGAAAAGATGAACTTCTTTAAATAGACTTTAAATTCACTAGATAGAACTCTATCTCTTCAACTTTTTAATTCAAACATAGGATTGGATGTCTATTAAGATTAGGACTTTATCCCATCACTTTAAATTCAAATATATGATTATGTGTTTTAAATTGTAAAATAAAAAATAGGATTAAGCTTTTATCTCATCACATTTTGAACTCAAAATATTCATCTAACACATCTTTAAGTACCAAAAAATAGAGATTGCGAAAATTAAACATTTAAGGCTAACAAATAAAAATAAAAAGATATAAATACCTCTGTTATTCGGGTTGGGGTGTTACCTACTATTCTGGGCTTGTAAATTTTGTGATCTCCAAAGGAAATGCATTGTCAAGATATACAAACACCATTGTCAAATCAGAAAAATATATTATATGCTTCGTTTTTTCTACTTTCGATCGTTTTGGACCTTTTTTACTTGAAGGTTTAAAAGAAATTTTATGCAGATGAGATAATTATACATCCACCAATAGTTTCAGCTTCCATTGACGTTTTCTGGGCTGCCACCAAAGCCTTGGTAAACCTCTTTGAGTTGGTATATATATATATATATATAGACATATACGGAACCTCGAAAAAAAGAGCTCTTGCATGCTTAAAATCTATTTTAAAACATAATGATAAAAAAAAGGGTAAGGAAATCAGAGAAGATTGAACTGACAGTACTACTTACAGGAGTAGATCCATTTTTTCCAAAATACGAGCTGGCGTCCACTCGGGAATGCAGAAGGTCTGCACGCTAATGCGTACAAAGGGATGTGACCATTCCTGTCTGGAAGAAGTAGCTATACCTTTGACACACTGGAGCAAGTCCAAAGCAAGATCTGTTTGTTGCATGTTAGATAAAGTTAGATCTAGAATAGATAGTTAGGTCCAGTTAGCTAGAGATCCTTAATTACCCAATTTATTCCTCAATATTAGTGCAGTAATCAGCGAAGTATCACTGTGGCGTAGGGCGTCTTGAATTAGATCTTGTTTAGGGGTGACAGAACAATGGTAGAGAGCCACTTCTATATTTCCAGCATCCAGAGCTACTAGAAGTGGAATACGGCCCGTCGGGTCACGGAGGGTAAGTAACTTTTTGCTTTTTTATGCATGCACTCTAACATCTGAGTATCTCCCAAAGCAGAAGCGCAAGCCATAGCTGTCATGCCACTACCGTCTCGTATTTCTAAAGTCCTCCTTCGTCATTAGCCCCACCAAGTTCTTCACAATGTGCACATGTCCTTGGCGACAGCAACGTGAAGAGGAGTTTGTCCAAGGCGATTAATTTTTGCATTCAGTGCAGCCATATTGGTACATAAGGTACCCATGCAGAGCACCCCAATCACCTTTAATGAAGTGGGATTAAGAACCGATAACGAGCCACCGACTGGTTTGTCCGCCTCTGCCTAGTGTAGAGCAAGATCAAGAAACCAATGTCAAGGAAAGTCGTGAGCTAGCGTAAAGCAAACAGGGAAAATTATTGTTCAACTTGTGTAAACAATTTATAGCTATACGGAGAGATTTCTATTTTTTCTATCTTTTCTTGTATTAATATCATTTGAAGTTGTTTTAGTTTTGGTTATCCATGCCTAATAGTTTTGAGAAAATATACTTTAATCTCCCTAACTGCCACATCTTTTTACAATTAATTTGCATTCCAATCTGCCATTGGTTTCTACTAATTAATTTGCACTAAAAATTAAAATCTCACGCATCTTAACGGTCAAATTTTAGCATGGGGTGCAAATGAAAATCTATTGATAGTTTAATGTTCAATGTGTCAAGTTTGATACTTTGAGGATGCAAAGGGTAATTTTCCCAAGAATGTTGAAAAATCAATCCTTTTATACTAGATTACAAAAAACATGGAAAATATCTCTTACTAATGAAAATAAAGCCAATTTCAAATAGCAATTAACCCAAGAAAACAAAGGGAAGTTTTATAAATTATGTACTAAAGGAATATAACGACTACTCGTACTAATAAACTGAAAGTATCTCTCACACATATTCTGCTGCTTATATATTAATTATGCGTTCTACGTACTAGAAAGCATCCTTCGGGCCGCGAAGGTGTTTGCTTAATTTGGTATTGATTGACGTTCAAGCTGACGGCCAGCTAGAAACTTGTAAATGTAGGGCCCAACTAAGATAATCCAACTCATGAGCTAAACTATTATTTAAATGTGCATAAGTACGAGATATATGACCATAAGATAAAAATAAAAATAAAAGAAATATATGAAATAACATCATTTGCATATACCGTATTTGTGTGTATGCAGATAAAAATTAGCAAGTTGCAAATGAGGTTTTTTCTTTTCTTTTTGATTTTCTTATCAACAGGTTCATCATTATGTTGCAGATTCCGATCCTAGTATACACAAATATTTTAGCAAGTGCATTAATGTCTAAAGAGAGAGAGATATGAGTCAATACTGTATCTTTCCTCCAAAGCATTTTGGATATCTTGTAAATCCATCAAGTTCTTCTTGGTCCAAGCCTTAACAACAATATCTCCGTCTTCTTCCTTAGATGGTTGGATTGATGATTCAATTGTATCCCATAAATCTTGAGCTATCAAATATGTTTTTATTTGAATACTCCAATCCTCATAATTATATAAGGACCCATCTTTTTTGAGAACATCCGGAACAACTGCACTCAAAACAATTTTTGTGATAAGCGACAAAATCTGAAGAATTAAGGAAGGTCAAGATTGATTAGATAATAGTGGAAAAATCGACAAGATCTAAGAATTATCAAAGATCGAAGATTCAAAAGACAATTGGTAAGTAATTTTTCGCAAACAAACTTTCAGCAAGTACCACCGGAAAGAGCTTCTTAGTTATCGGCCGCAAACGAGATTGCCTCTGAGAAAATGAAAGAACACGGTTCACTTCAGGTTTTTGTCCAATGTCATTTACGAAACTGAGTGTCCAATGTCCTTTCTCAATATCTGTGCAAAATGAATTTTTAAAATCAATATCATAGGTTTCCATATGTCATCAAATAATTTGCGTACACTTTCAAGATGTTGTGAGTTGTACCTCGAACAATAATAATTGGAAGTTAAGAGATTAAAGATAAGCGCATGCAGAGAGAGTTTTGATACACAAATTTACGTGGTTAGCATTGTGTGAATGTGCTTAAGGGAAAGAGTGGCGAAATTCCATTATATCGAAATTATGTTATAACGTTACATATTTATTTTTTTTTAAAAAAAACCCTAAATGCATGAAAAACTTAAAATATCCGACATTATGTACATATGTAAAAAACAGCAGGAGGTAACTTTTGATTGTGATTTACTTAATATATACATAGTACTTATTAATGTACCCAACTGGTTTAAAGTAAAAAGATATTTCTTCTTTTAGAAGTTAGTAGCGTCAAGCTTCACCACACATTGATGCAAAGCAAAAAGTTGATGCAAAAACGAAGAAAAAATTACATAGGGCTGGCCTGGCTTCCTCCCAAAACTGCCGCTAGAAAATCCCACCGGGAAGACCTTCTCAGTTACCGGCCGCTGAAGAACTTGAGGAAATGATAGGACATACAGGGCTGTATTCAGTACCGAGCAGCCTCGCTAGTACTACGATTTATAACGAATTTATGGCTCTTGAAGACCTGATCAGTCACCGAAAGAAAAATAATTTTGGGCACAGCTGTCGCTAGCTGTTTATTGCCCAGTGGTACGAGTTACTTCTAGGAGGCGACAAAAATGACGGAATTAGCGGGAATAAAAGAAGTGGTATTAAACAATCGGTACTGGGCAATTACTCCACTCAGCGGTTGAAGTCTCTTTTTCAATTGCCATCTTCTTCGATGCCAACGAATTCCAATAATAAATAGTTCAGATATCTGTGCAAAGTCGAGTCAAGATGCTTGCCACTTTGTTAGGCTATACTTCCGGTCAGGGATAGTAACTTTTAGTTGTTTTTATGCATGCACTCTAACATCCGAGTATCTCTAAAATCCTCGGATGAATCGAAGTGACCCTTTGCCACTACTGCAGTGACGGACCCAAGGGCTTCAAGCCAGGGGCGGCCGCCTCCCTTAGGTCTGTCAAATTAATTTTACAAGAAGTGCAGTGAGTGCATGTGCTTATTTGGTAGCTGCAATACTGTATACCCAATGCACGTACTACCTTTGGAAATAATTGTCATTTAAAGTGCATACCGCGTCACTGTATCATGCATCCTTCTAATGGTTTTCTTTGTTGTTCCAAGTCTACTATGATACCCCGAGCATCCAGTATGACACTTTTAAGAAAAGAATTACATCTCAGCATATGGGACATTCCTGCGAATGACATGGCAGCTGACATTGAGAGAGAGAGAACCAAGTAGTACACGCTGCAAGTGGTGGTTGATTGACTTAATCGATGGCGGACCCAAAGGGGGTCAAACCAAGGCGGCTGCCCCCTTTGGGTCTGTCAAATTTATTTATTTATGGTTTACATGTGCGTATTTTATCATTTTTTTCCCTTAGCAACTGTGGGTATCTAACCATTTCAATGTAGTTTCTGTGCAATCTTTGCGTTTGTAACCGAGAAAGTGAGAGTGAAGATATGTATTGAGATGTTTTGATCAGTTTCTCATGTTTTTGATTATGAAAGATGAGAAATTTTTAGATCAACCAAATACTTGTACTCAAAATAAGGTGTTAAGTGGATTTCTTTTTCGACCAAAAAGGGATACTTATGTACAAACACAATTCTTTGGTCCTTAGCAAAGAAATGATTTTGGGAATAGCTATTGCTGTTTAATGCCCAGTAGCCAGTAGGTACAAGCTCTTGTCACTTCCAGCTGTAAAATTAGCAAAGCAAACTAAATTTAGTTTTGGGAGGCGGCAAAAATGACGGAACTAGCTGGAATAAAGAAGTGGTATTAAACAACCGGTGGGCAATTACTCCATGCAGTGGTTGAAGTCGCGAGTCTTTTTTTAACATATAGGTTAATACAGCTATCTCGTTTTTTTCTTTTCTTTTTTTTTTTCCTTTTTAGTATATAATGTGGGGCACTGTACTATTCTTAGGGGTTTAGGTAGGCGCCATGCATTTTCCTTCGTGATATGATGTGATGTGATATTATTCTAAAGCACCCTACCCCCCGCTGGGAGATATCCCTGTTTAGTATATCCGTTGCAGCCTCTACTATTCTTTGCACGAATTCTATAATGTAATCCTAGACTATTTATTAATGTTGTTTGTTTAGATAGTATACATCCCCTACCACATTTACTTTTTTTTCTATATCTATCTTTCTTCAAATTATATGATGAAATCGAAATAAAAAATTATAAAGAATTCTTACATAATCCACACGATGAAATAAACCTAATTCATTCATTGAATTGAAAATTATATATAATAATTCAGACAATTTCAATTTGTTATTAAAGTCAGATTTGATCTCGGGACTCGTGGGTTAGGGCCCAAAAATTTTCAATAAAATATCCAAATTTTAACTTTAGCTAGACTTCTCATCTGTTTTTTTTTTTTTGGTAGGATCCATCAGGGAAAGTTATTATTGGGGATATATATAATCAACAAAATGACATCAATTAGGGATATTCGCCAATGTGCTACGTACCTAAATTATATAATACTTGTACCCTTACATTATATGCCATATATTCATAATTAATTTAGCTGTAATGTTAAGCTGGCTTATCATTGACCACAATTATATATATATTGATAGTGTATCACATGTTATATATATATATTCAATCAACTACCAACATCAATTAGGGATATTGGCCAACGCGCTTCCACTTCATGGTACGTACAAATTAGTTGGAAGTATGTTGAAACAATTTCAGAGTTTGTGATCCCAATGAACCACCACAATTTTTTAGTTTTGCTAAAACATTATTTTGAGTTTACTACGTTTTTCGTTCTTGGTTTTCATTCTTTCAAAAAATAGTCCCGGATTTACCTCCTTTTAAATTTCAATAATAGTTCAGATATCTGTGCAAAGTCGAGTGAAGATGCTTGCCACTTTGCTAGGCTATATTTCCTGTCAGGGATGGTAAGTAACTTTTAGTTGTTTTTATGCATGCACTCTAACATCCGAGTATTTCTAAATCCTCGGATGAATCAAAGTGAACCTAAAGTATCGAAGCTGTCGGCTTGCCACTACCGTCTAGTATTTCTAAATCCTCCTCCGATATTAGCGCCACCAACTTCTCCACAATGTTCACATGTCCTGTGGCGACACCCATGTGAAGAGCAGTTTCTCCGGAGCGAAAAACTTTTGCATTCAATGCAGCCATGTCATGGTTAAGGTCCCAAATAACAGCACTTATGCAAGTCCTCGCAAGGGAAAAAGTGATGCAAATTAAAACAAAGAAATTACATCCGGGCTGGCCTATGGCCTCCTCACAAAACTGCCGTTGCAAGTACCACCGGGAAGAGCTTCTTAGTTACCAGCGGCAGACGAGCTTGTAAGACAACAAAATTAATTTTTTGGGATGAAAAAATCCGCCTCAACAAATTTGGATTCCTTCCATGGTCTGTCCCTATAACTTCGTCACCAAATATTTTTTGGACGAAAAAATAAATCGGTCCTAAAAAATCCTTCCGTCATGGAACGTTCCAACGCTCTCCCTAACCGTTACAACGTTTTGCAACCAAAAATATTAGGGGGAAAAATATTTAGACAATAAATTGCACATCTTATATATTTTGGGGGCAAATATCTCTTGGAATATCAAAGTACAAATAGAAGCGATATACCCTTTTAAACAAATACATAACAATAATCTCCATATATAAAACTAGTTGCACATTACAAGATATACTAAAATAATACACGTGCGTTGGTGGTTAATGTTTTCTCAGAAATGTTCTTAGGATAAATTTTGTTGTCCCTACATCTTTGTGATATATATACCCCATTCTCTAGTTATACCCCACCGTCCATGAGATGACGGAATTTGATGACGTAGTCAATGGTGACCATGTCATAACCAAATAAATGAAGACACGCGTTGCATGTACATATTGGACTCAGTTATTTGTCCACCTCTTGCACCACGTCACTCATAGCTGCCTTAATTGACTAAAAAGCCCACCCATTCCATATCAATTACAATTTCGAACTAAATTCGGAAGACCTACGATTGCGACCTGAGAGAGCTTCTTCCCCAAATCCATCAAGAACCCTAATTCATTCAAGATCCCATTGTAGTTATCGCAACATTGCCCATATCGGCGAAGTAGACCGACGATTACAACCCAGATTTTCGAAAGGTTAGTTATTTGCTTCGTTTCGATGTATTTTTCTACATTTCAAATTCATGGTTTTCAATTTCCTTGGATGTGATTCTAGTACCAACACGCTCTACAGGCCCGTAGTATATTTTGCTTCTTTTGCGATGTGCAGAGAGAGGTTTGTATACACTGTCAGAACCAATAAAGTAGACATTTTATAATCTAGAGGCCACCCAACATTTTCGACCCCAAATTTGTTCACCCCATTTTGTCCCCCTTTGGTTGAATTGAATATGTCGTTTGCTCCTATAATCATGAAGTGGTCCCTCCTAAACAGAAAAATCTCTCTGTCTTCTTCTGCTTCATCGAATATTGTTGTCTGTTAGGGTAACATTCATCACGTGGCTTTGACTAACTTAAGGGGCATGCTAGGTGGATTTTGATCTATTTGAGGCTTACTTATCGCCCTGTGGTTTGTGTATTATTATTTCATTTGTCCCTAATGTAAAACTCTTTAGGAAGCAATTCTGGCTTGTTGACTACAAGCTTTGCCTTTACAAATTCAAGTCCTAAAAAGTGCAAGTTTGGGATATCTTCTATATTAAGTCTACCATCTTGTGATAACCTAAGACAAAATGGTTACTGGAATTGCATATATCACATGAATAGAACACAGACAAGTCGCAAAACCAATCGTATTTTCTAGCTAATATTTGGGGATGTTTTAATGGCTGTTAGGGCTTGCTTGTTTACTGAAAATTGAAATATCAGAAGTCATTAATTCTTGAGAGTTGAGACTCACAATACTTAAAGTTGCTGAGAATTTATATTGCTATTATTTAAATATAAAATCTAGATTTATACAACGTAGTTGATAAAGTTTTTCTCCAATAACCCTTAATGTATAAATTTGTTGTGGATTGTATTGCACTAGTATTGTTATTTCATTCCTCCCTAATGTATAAATCTGTTGTGGATTGTATTATACTAGTATTGTTATTTCATTTTTCCCTCATGTACAAATATGTTGTGGATTGTATTATACTATATGGGTTAATACTCTGTGGATTGCATTATTACCTTATTTGCCACTAATGTATAAATATCCTTCTTTGCAGATGGTTAAAATTATTATGTACCAAGGGGGAAGGTATATTTTCGTAATGGGAGTACATTGGTGGGGTGGTTAGTGATCTAGGTAACCTTAACCTAGACTACATATCTGTGGCCCATATGTGGACATATTTGAAGGGAGAGATGAAGTACGCAGATTCTATGGAGTTGTGGTGTAAGTTTGAAGGAGTTGATAGTCAGGGGGGATTACTCCTCTTTAAAGCGATGCTGATGTGTTGATACTCACTGAGAGAATACTTGTGGAGAGTTGGGACAGGTTGAAAATTTATGTAGAGCATGCTATTAGTGAACCAGTTTTAAAAGATGTCCTCAATGTTGGTGTAGAAGTGGGTGGGAGTGTTGATAATGTTCAGAGGGAGGCTGGTAATGTTGATAGGGAGGAATCTGAAATTAGTGCTGATAATGAGCAAGAGAGTGTTGGTGTAGGTGAGGGTGATAATGTTGAGAGAGGGGATGTTGGCGTTGCTTTTGAAGATGTGTTGACATTGGTAATGTAGTTGAGGGTGGTAATGGGGAGGATGTTAGCGATTTTCTTGAAATCGATGAAGACATACTTGAGCTCTATCCGGAAGATGATTTTGTTGATCCATATGTGAATGGAGTAGATGCAAAGAAGGCTTCAATGGATTGGTTTGGGCAAGAATCAAATGTCAATGTTGATGTGGAGCAACCTGAGCAAGTTGCGGGGGTCTGACAGTGATGTTTTGGAAAGTACTAGTGAGGGTAATGACTCTGACAATGGTAGACATGGGAAAAGGAAGGGGTAGGGAGTGTCGGGAAGAGGAGCTGCAGGGTAAATTAGTATTGGAGAAAGGAATGAAGTTTAGCTATCAGACTTTATTTAAAAAGGCACTTAAGCTGTATTCCATCCAAAGTGGGTATGACAACTGGTGTAGAAAAAGTGATAAGAGGAGGGTGACAGCTATTTGTAAGCTTTTATGTGGTTGGCGAATCCATGCATCTTTTTGCATAAAAAAGAAGCCTTTCAAATTAAAACATTCAAGTCTACACACCTTTTATGGGATGCAACACAGGAACAACAAACTAATGCCAAGTTTACTGTTGCTCGCTACATGAAAAATATTAGGGACAACCCTAATATGCCACCCTCGGCATTAACTAGTACAAGTTTGTTTGCGACTATGCTGAGGATATTCATGAGTAGAATCCGTGTTCTTGGGTGAAGATTGAAAGGAATGGACATCTTTTCCATCGCATGTATGTCATACTTGAGACTTCTAAATGTGGCTTCTTGGCAGGTTGTAGGCCGGTGGTTTGCCTTGACAATTGTCACCTCAAAGGAGCATTCAGGGGTCAATTGCTATGCGCAGTGGCGAAGGTCACCAATGACGACTGTAGTCTTTTAGTCATAATCAATGTTTTGATGATAACAATAGAAGTAATTCAAATGATAAGCAAAACATATCCAAAATGAGTATGGAACGATCAAGGTACATTCAATTCAATGGAAGTGGCTCTACAAGTGAAGACTCAAGTTACTAGGGTATTTTTTGTAACTCTAATACTTCATCTTTAACAAGGATTTGAACCACACACTTGCATAGCTCTTCAAAACTTGCACAAAACGTTTTACTACTTGTTTGGAAGATTAAAAATGTTTTAATGGCTTCAAATTATCCCCAATAAACTCTCAAACTTTTTGTAATCTTATGGGAAATTAGTCTTCAAAATTGGGGGAATCAAGTATGTCAAAATCGTGATTTTTAAAGAATTGGATGATGTGCTTAAAATATGGTGGTCGATCGGCTGGTGAAGCGATGATCGGAGGCCATCGACCGCTTGGTGTAGCGGTTGACCGGTTTGCATTTTCAAATAGATCCATTCTCACATTATGATCGTTGGGGTAACAATAATGTAATACCCCGACCTTCTAAGCACTATTAATTATCTTAATTTTGATAATTAATTTATAACAAATCATATTAAAATTTCTAATTTCGGGTTTAATTATTTTATTAGTTTAAAAATAGAGAAAAATCATTAAAAATAGTTTTACATAGCCGAAAATTATGAGAAAAACATCCACTTTCATATCTTTTCAAGCTCTTTAATCTAATAACATGTTTTACAAAATTCGGTGTCTTGGAAATTTTTAAATAATAATTTATGTAGCTGAAAAATATTAAAACATCATTATTTCATTTTTTTACCCCTAATTACTTATGTAAACTATTTTTCTTCAAACTTTTTGCTTAGGTTTATATTTCTCACTTAATTACCAAGTCAATAGGACCTATCCTAGAGTAGCCATGTACCCTAGGATTATTTTTGAGAATTTTTACAACAATTAGGACACTTGGGGTTGGAAAAATAGGATTTAATTGCTTGGGCATAGAAATAGCTTGAAATTGGGCCTCCAAAACATCCCATTCAGCCCAGCCTAGCCCATCACCACAGCCCATGCCACCTCACTGTGCTTTTGACGCGCACTAGTTAGGGCAGCATTGACACGCACTATTTTTCCCGGTGCGACTTCAACTTTGTCCAAGTTCTCCACGACTTAAGGTCAATTCAGTTTCTTCTGGTCTTGACTGTCAAGTTCGTGGTCGGGGCCGACTGGAGGCATCTCACCTTCTATGGTTTTTTTGTCTTTGCTTGACAACCTAACAAGACTCACCTTTCAAAGCCGAATAGTAGCATCCTTGAGCAGCTCTTTGATCTCCTTTGACGACCTCGAGGCCCATAGAAGTTGGAAATTTTAGGGTAAAGTGATAGATAGAGGTGACATCGTGTAGGATGGCTAATGTGGAACGTCTGATGATAGCATTGTACGATGATCGCTTGTTGACCACAAGAAAGTTGACCAAGGTAGTAGCAGGAGTGGGGTAGGTGCCCATAGTTACTGGCAACAGCACAGAGCCTACTGGGGAACCTGTTCCTCGGCAAATCTGAACAAGTCACCTTAAGAGGATACAAGGGAAAATTCTGTGATACCCAGCTGGTCATCAGCCCTAGAAAAGATTATGTCAACTGAACTGCCATTGTCGACGAGCACCTGTTAGACGACAAAGTTGGCGATCATGACGGTGATGATGAGTGTGTCATTGTGAGGTTGTATGACTCCTCCAACATCTTCCACTGTAAATGTAATGGGTGTTCCTTCTATCTTGAGTCATTTTGGGTGTTGCTCCGTAAGGAAAACATGTTGATGCTGGGCCTCCCGCATGTAGCTCTTTTTGGGCCCTCCTACTGGAGCCACCGATGTGGTGCCCTCCTACAATTGCTATGACTTCACCCTTGGGAGGAGGTGGAGGTAGGTCCGCCTATGCAAGTAAGTCATGCAGGATAGGTTGGCGATCCTGGTGTGGGGTTCATTCCCGCTCCCAACTGCGAGGCTAGTCTCGCCGCGGTGCTCCATGTTCTAGTATGAACTATCGTAGCTTACCTTGTTGGAGTAGATATTCTATTTGCCGTTTGAGTTTGAAGCAATTGTCTTTGGTGTGTCCATGATTTTCATGAAAATGGCAATACTTGCTTGGATCTCGTTTTTCTGGCGGTGATCTATGCTTCGGAGGCCACCCAACACTCGGATCCTATTTCATTTGCATTAAGATTTCTCCTGGAGGAGTGTTGAGAGCTATGAAGGTAGGGAAGAAGCGTCGCCCTTGAGGTGATCAGTCGCGCCTCATTGGCAGCAGCGAGCACTCTTTGTTAGAACGTCACCACTGGTTTCTATAATGAGAATGATCGACGTTGTGATCCCTTTTTTTTCCTGTTGGTTGAGGATAGTTGTGTGGAGGCATGCAGTGAACATGTCTTCAAAGTCCATATGTTTCTGGGCTCTCGCCATGGCATCATGGAAATTGGCAGGGGCCTTCCGCATGAGGGTTTTGAGGAAGTCGCTTAGTTAGAGGCCTGTGATTAGAGCCATGAGTTTGGCCTCATCTATGGCTTGGGACACTATAACGGCTTCGCTGTTGAAGAGTGTTATATAACGGCATAGGTTTTCGTTAAGGCCTTGCTTGTTGCTAAACAGGTAAGAGGTAGGGTGCGTTATTCGCCGGTTGGATATGAGTGGCTTAAGAACTGGGTGTTGAGGGTATTGAAGTCATCTATGGTGCTAGCCGGCAGGCCAAAAAACCATCGTTGTGTGAATCCTTTGAGTATTAGTGAGAACGCACGACAGAGGATGGGATTTGCGCACGATTGGACATGCATGTGTAGGCGGAAGATTTCCAATGGTCGTAGGGGTCAACGGAGTCATCAAACAGATTGAGTTGGGGCAGACAGAAGTGCAAGGGGCAACGGGCATGCAAGCACCTTTAACGTGAACGGGGAACTGCCTATACTGGTTGGGAAGGCGTTGTTCGTCTTTGGATTCTCAACTTTGCTCAGCTGTTACTGGAGTAGCCAGATTTGCTTTGCTTGCCCTGCCATCTGCTTGTGAAGGATGGTTTGCCAATCATCCGCCTCGGGTGGCTTGGCAGACCAGCGAGCTGAATGGTTGTCGGTTGTGTCCTCGCGTGAGGGAGACACCACAAATCGTGGGGGGGTTTGAGGTTGCTTGGGGATCAAGTTGATCCGGTGAGCAAGGCTCTCAATAGTCTGTACCAATGCGGCCAGTAGCACGTCATTGTTGGGAGCATGTTCTTGATTAGTTTCTGAGAACGGCAGATCGCCGTTGGGGATTTCGGTGAAGGAAGTCATAGTGGGTGGAGGAAGGGCGATTGAGAAATGTTTTAGGAGAAGGCTTTTTTCGAGGATCCCACAGACGGTGCCAGCTGATGATACAAAAAATACCAATAGCTGGAGTAGATCAAACCTAAAAGGGGACAAAGAGAGAGGCGGTGTCGGGCGAGAAGGCTCTGATGCCTAAGTCAAATCTCTAGAAGAATTAAATATTACAAGTGTAATTAACGAGTGAGAAAATATGAAGGGAGTACCTGGCTATTTATATGCGGGCGGATTAGAGTTCTAAGGGGAGTCTTAGTACTGTGAGTCTTAGGACTCCATGAATATCTGAGTGGGAAAGTATGGGGAGAGAAATTCATATGTGCACAGGCTGGGGGCCTCGAATGCATTTATGGACTTAGGCAAGACTATAGCCGGGCTGGTATATTTTTGATGGGCTGGGCCGGTCATGTTATGACCCATCAGTTAGCATACAAGATATTATAATATACAGATGTATGTCCCATTATATATGTATTAGAATTTATTTAATTACAGAGTATATGGTAGTCCTTCATATTAAAGTTATTAAGGTATGGTATACTATGTCACTCAAATATGATATTGTTATAGCTTGATATATCATATTACATTATTTCATATTATGACATCATATACGATATATGATATAGGACTTATAGTTGAGAAAAAAATGAGTAAATCAAATATTGGTTCCCACACTTGTCCATAAATCATGTATATTATTGGTTGGTTAGCATATAGGATATTATAACACATTAGAATGTATTTAGTTAACAAGTAATGGTACTCCAACCTATTAAGTATTCAATTAACTGAGTATATGATACTTATACTTCACCCTATTAAAGTTATTAAGACATGATATAGTATCACATTATGGTATATAGTGTGTGATACATTTGCATCATATATGTTGCACAATACAAAGTTAAAGTATATCTTATGGTTAAAAGATATAAATCAAAAATTGATTACCGTAACACTTCATATATCATGGTTTTCACCCCATTTTTCAAACAACCCCTCCCCTAAAATTTTCTCTACTCTCCTCTCCACCACCCGATCGGTGCCTCTCTCTTCTCTTGCTTCAAGATCGATGTGACACGACCAAGCGGCAAGGGTTGCAAGGTAGAAGGATGAGAAGACACAGGTAACTGGGAAGACGAAGTCAAGACATGCAAGAGTTGGAGAATGTTTGAGAAAGGGTGAAGAAATGCTTAGTAGTTTGAGGCTAGGATGTGTTGGTCGAATGAGCCACTATTAAGTGTTTTGGTGGATTGGGTTATAAGCCATGGGTTAGGAGCCGAAGGTATGGGCTATTGATTTAAGGGCCCAGGTGGTTATCATAATTGAGGGCATAGCTGTCTGCAATTATAAGAATTCTATTAGACAATTTATTATTTTTCCAGAAGCTTACTTAGAGTGACTGTTTTCCCTGGGAGGATACCGAATAGCTCCTTGTTACTTTCCTGCTTATTTTCTCCAGCTACAAGGAGGTTGTGGAGAACGTAGACCTATTGAGAAAAGAGTATGATGATTGGCTACAAATGATGAGTGAGCTAACAAAACAAGTTACAGCTCTTACTGTCAATATGCAGAAACTGCTCACAGGGAAAGAGGTGGAGCAAGGAGAGATGGATGTGGTCGCCAAGTAGAGTTCCACACCCAGTTGATCCAGCGGTGGAGATTCGGGAGGAACACCATTCAGGTCAGTCAAATTTGATTTTCCCAAGTTTGTTGGGACAGATCCTAGTGGCTGGTTGTTGTATAAGACTACACAATTCTTTAACTATCACCAAACACCCTTTACCCATCGTTTGCTATTAGCCTCTTCCCACATGGAGGGACAAGCCTTAATTTGGTTTCAACATTTGGAAAGTTCTGGATTCCTACAAAATTGGGAGGGGTTTGTACAAGCCCTTTTGACCAGATTTGGGCCATGTTCGTATGATGACCCAATGGAAATGTTGACTTAACTCAAACAAGTTTCTAGTGTAGAATTGTATTAGAGTCAATTTGAAACATTATCAAACAGGTGAAGGGGCCTATTAGAAGGATACAAATTGAGCTGTTTCTTGAGTGGGCTTAAGGATGAGATAAGGTTGCCAGTCATAATGTCTAATCCCCCAATCTAATTACTGCCTACGGTTTGGCCAAGATCCAAAAGGAGCATGACTTACTCAACAGAAAAACAACAAGGGTATTCTCCAAACTCCATCCCACTACTCCCTGAACCACATGCCACATTCCACCATCAACCAACAGCAACCAAAAAAAGACTTACCTGATCCATAAACTGACACCATTCCAAATGAATGAAAGAAGGGAGAATGGGCTATGTTACAATTGTGATGAAAAGTGGACATCTAAACATGTTTGCAAAAATTCAAAATTATTCATAATGGAGAGTTGGGAAACCGGGTGAATTAGACGAGAATGAGCTTGATGATGCTCTCAAAATGGAAGAAGTGGACCTAGAAGCTATCAGGGCAATCCAAAAATCTCACTACATACTTTAACAAGTTCCCTAAATCTGAAAACTATGAGGCACTACAACAGTTTTTGGCCTTCAATGGCGAAATTTTTTGTCGCTAAAAATACAATTTTTGTCACTAAAATTTTTTCGTCAGCGACGAAATTCCAATTTTTGTCACTAAGATAACTCTGTTCGAACTGATCTTTTTGTTCGAACAAGCAAATTCGTCACTAACTTTGTCTAGTCTTGTTATGTTTGTCATCATTGCCTTAATTCTGTTCGAACATGCTTCGTTCAAAACATTCCCTTTTTACTGACCAATTTGATTTTCTGGGCAATTATTTTATCCGAATTTTTTTTCTAAGCTATTTTTATCCAATTTTAAATTGCTATTTTAAAGTTCATAAAAGTGTCATATGTTTTAATTATATTTTAAAAAAGGCATTGGACGTTTGACAAAGAAAATGCATTTCATAATTAATAAAAGGAACTCAAATATATCGAATAAATATTAGTCAAAATACAAGGGAACAATATGCCTATTGTTCTATTGTTCAATTAGCACGAGAAACAAATTTTATGAGTAAAAAAGAGAAATAGCATATGAAGCTTTGCTAGCCATTACTTGATCTGCTTTCTTCTCCTTTTCATCCTTTGTTTTCTTTATCCCAATAATTTCTCTACGCAAGATGTTCTAATCAAATCCTATATAAACACCACAACTTCCACAATTAATAGACCAGTAAAAAAATATTCATAATGCTCTAAAGATACACACGGGTTATAGATGCAAGCAGCACACGAACTGAAGAACCTAATCAAATTATACAGGCAAGATCCTCTGTTGATGCTAAGTTACCAAGCCAACTCCCAAACAAACAATCTTATCATGTACAAGGATGGTCGAGGAAATATGTATATCACCTCCACATTCTATAGGCAAAGTTACTTCGGAAAGAATTTTCAAACAATACAATCAGCTGGCTCCCAACCTGCAAAGTGCAAGGGTGCAAAGCACCTTATTAGAAAGCGCACTAGTTGAGAACTACTAACCTCATCCATGTCATTACAGCATATCTTAAGAGCTTAACCTTGGCATCCTGGTCCTAGGGTTTTGAATCATCCTGTCCCTTCACTATCTTCCTTACTACTAGCAGTTTTTGCTTCTTCATCAAATTAGTGACCTTTTTCCTTAACTGCTCTTGTTCCTTGACAATAGCATCAGGGTCACCTCCGACCTTTTTCCTGATCTTGATCACCCTTTTCTTTTTTTTTTTTTTTTTCTCTCTCCATGAACTTGTGAATTCTAACCTAACACACTAAAGCACTGATCCATCAGTGCTCATTGCAGGACAACAAGAACAAGGCAGGGGCATGGACTGCTGCTTTGCATAGTCTAGATGAAGAGTAAAGCATAAGCTACTTCAAAATGTTAATCCCAAATCATGACCCCCAAATCCATATCACATTAAATGCAAAAAACTAAAGATAAAAAGACAACTACTAATGGGTGCAACTTAGAAAAAGAACATACTACCAAGTCAAATCCAGCAAAACAGTACAAGAATCAAAATGTGTGATACCACAGAGCATGTCTATTGCTCGAGGTAATTGTACTCCAACAGAAAAGATAAATGTTAAAAAGAAACTGGTATGATTAGCCCACTATTAACCGAAATTGGGACAAGGCAGGGAAAAATGAACTCCATAAAGGTCCTATCCCAGCAGATCTATAATATTTCCAAGCCAGCTTAATTAAACTCTAAAATTGTCTGCTGTTACTAAAACGTTGTTCCATGACATTTCACAAAAACATAAAAAAACCTTCAAACCACTCTGATACTTATAGGCCTCTCTCAGCCATCTTTAGTCACAAAACAAGCTGCATTAGAATAGACATTACATCCCATGTTCATGAAGATACCTATCCGTATAAGTGCAATAATGTTACTAAAGCTAAAAAATGTTATCACTCCAATGTTTTTAAATCGACAATTGTGACAGTCACCATTCACTAATCTACACAAAAATTCCAACTACAAACCCCACTACGTTTCAAAAATTAAAAAACTACGACATATGAAGATCTCTTTACTCCATCCTACTTCATCATAGATTGATCAAAAACTAGTAGATTGCAGGGTTCTATGCTTACTCACCCCCCTCCAAACCAACTTCCTTGAACACCACATCTCTTTACTCCATCCTAAATGATATGTGGTCTATTTTGGACGTTATGAAGGTGTATTTATACACATATGAAAACTAGCCGTTTATAGCCGTTGGGATAAAACGAGATTCAAGATTACAACGGTCAAGAAGCTCAACGGATCTATTTCAAAATGAAACCGCTATCAATCGGTTGATCAAACTTACATGAGGGTTTTTTTCTTTAAACACCCTTTTAAAGACTTACTTCCCATGTTTTGACAAAAGGTAAAAGGTTTATGCATGTTTTGAAGATATGCAAGTGTGATTCAAATCCTTGTCAAAAGTGTGTTACAAGAAAGTCAACTTCATAACTCTGATCTTCTTTCTTCAAGTCTTTGGCTCTTTCATAAAATCTTTGAAGATGTCTAAACTTACTTGTAACCTATAATCAACCTACATTTTCTCTTCTTTATGCGTTTCCTGCAACAATTCTTGAATCTTGTAGGCAATAGAGACATCTTCCTCAACGTTCGTCAATGAAATTGCCTCAACATTCCTTGGCCTTGAATATCCCCAGACTCCACAATCCTGAAGACATAAAAAAGGAACCAAACAAAGGAAGGATTTTCGTAAGTGAAAAATAAAATAGAGAAAACATTCTGTAATGAATGTGAACTCACTGTCAAGAGCGAACAATGCTCAAGTTCTTCAACGGACTCTCCTTGAAAATAAAAAATCAGATTCACAAGAGGCGACATAGAAAGAGAATGTGACTTCGAAGAGAGAGATACACACCATTCTTTTGAAATCCCGAGAATCTATCGAGAGCGAGCAAAGCCTGAGCACACTGCAAAGGCAACATTTTGGAGAGGATATTGTGGTCAGAGAGAAACAAGAAGTGTATTAGAACAGCCTAGACTGAAAAAATTTAACCACTGTAGTAATGTCCTCTGAATCTACAAGATTTTTGCTGCGATGGACGATGGTGAAGGCAGCACTGGTCGACGGCACGGGCAAGGGGGTGGAGGGAGAGAAGAGATATGACTGAAAAAGAGAAGAACCCTAGGAGTCCAAAATCACGTGAAAAAGAGAGGAACCCACCCAAAAAATAAAAGCGAGGGAAGCCTTTGCCCTTTAGTGACCTTTTTGGCGACGACTTGTGTTGTCACCAAAAGTCACCTTTAGTGACGACAATAATATTTAGTCACTAAAAGAATGAACATACCACCTTTAGCGACAAACTTCAATCTTTGTTGCCAAATATTCTTCATAAAAATCACTTTCAGTGACAAAATTGGTATTTGGTCGCTGAAAAATGACCACAAAAATTTTTAGCAACGAATTTTAATTTTCATTGCTAAAGGTGTACTTTCAGCAACCAATTTAATTTGCCACTAAGAATTTCGTTGCCAAAAAATGAATCTGTTGTAGTGAGGGTGGTTGGCAAAGTGGGAGGACAGGAGGTAGTTATCCTCGTTGACTCAGGAAGTACTTATAACTTTCTAGATCTTTCTATAGTCAAAAGGGGTAAACTAGGGGCAGAAAAAGGGGAAGAGATATGGGGGAGAGTGGCAAATGGTGAGTTGCTCTCTAGTGAAAGGAAAGTTGATGCAGTGAAGGTAACTATTCAAGGCCACAATTTCTTAACTAACCTGTATGTTTTGGCTTTGGCCGGTGGTGATATAGTGTTAGGGGTATATTGGCTGCGAACTCTGGGATAAATTTTTTGGAATTTTTCAGAACTAACTATGGAGTTCAATTTGGGGGGCAAGCAAGCAAAGTTACAGGGGTTAAATCCAACTCAATAAATGGAGAGGAGGGAAGTCACTAAGGTGAGTAAAGCTAGAAAAATGGGTATCTTCTTACAACTCCTGGAACCTATGGCAAGAGACACATCTCAAGTACTTCCAGCAATGGAGAAGTTGCTGCAACAGTACCCAGATACTTTTGAGGAGCCTATACGTTTACCACCAACCAGATCTCATGATCATGCCATTGTACTAAAGGAAAGGACACCTCCTATATCGGTAAGACCCTATTGATACCCTTTCTTTCAAAAAGAAGAAATTGAAAAATTGTTAGGGAGTTATTGAAAACGGGCATTATCAGATTGAGTCAAAGCCCATTTTCATCCCCTGTTTTACTAGCAAGAAAGGCAGATGGGTGATGGAGGGTGTGTATGGACTATAGGGCCTTAAATAAGGAAACCATAAAAGATAAGTTTCCTATACCAGTAGTTGATGAACTTTTGGGTGAATTACATGGAGCCAAGTTATTTTCTAAGTTGGATTTGAGTTCCGATTACACCAAATTTGGGTCATACCTAAAGACGTACCTAAGACAGCCTTTAGAACCCACAAAGCACACTATGAGTTCTTAGTCATACATTTCGGCTTGACCAATGCTCCTTCAACATTTCAAAGCCTAATGAATGAGATTTTTTGACCTTTAAGAAGGAAATAATTATTAGTTTTCTCTGATGACATTTTAATCTATAGCAAGACTTGGCAGGATCATTTACAGCACCTCCAAGCAACCTTTGAGACTTTGCGAAAACACTAACTGTACGCAAAAAAGTCTAAGTGCAGGCTTGGGTGCTGGGAGGTGGACTACCTTGGGTACATAGTCTCAGATCAGGGTGTTAAGGTTGTTAAGGTTGACCCTTCTAAAATACAAGCTATGTTGGACTGGCCTTTTCCCATTAATCTAAAGTCCCTCAGAGCTTTTTTGGGCCTAATCGGGTACTATAGAAAATTTATAAAGGGGTATAGAACAATTACAAGTCCCCTCACTGCCTTATTGAAAAAGAATGACTTTGGATGGTCTACTGCAGCCACTGAGGCCTTCCAAAATTTCAAAGTTGCAGTCACAGAATCACCAGTCCTAGCACTACCAGATTTCTCCAACCCATTTATCTTAGAATGTGATACTAGTGGATTGGGCATTGGGGCTGTCCTAATGCAAAATGGAAGGCCAATTGCTTATTTCAGTCAAGCCCTGAAGGGTAAAACTAGGGAAATGTCTACTTTATGAAAAAGAATTTGCTAGTAGTAGTATCAGCAGTCCAAAAGTGGTGCCCCTACCTAATTGGGCAGAATTTTATAGTGAGGACAGATAAACAGAGCCTAAAGCACCTACTGGAGTAGAAAATTGGGACCCCTTTTTCAGCAAAAATGGTTAACCACTGTTAGGGTACAATTTTAAGGTGGAGTACATGAGAGGCAAGGAAAATAAGGTGGTTGACGCCTTTGTCCAAGAAAGAAGAAAGTTCAAGATCTCTCTCAACCATCTCAGTCTAGCTCAATGGTTGGATGAGCTAAGGGAGAGCTATTTTGAAGATTCAATAAAGGAATTGCTGGCTATGTGGGAGCAAAATGAATTGAACCCAGTTCTTTACAACATAGAAATGGCATACTCTTCTATAAAGGAAGATTATTCGTAGGGTCAAATAACAATTTACGGGAGGCTTTGATGTAGCAAGCCCATGCATCTCCAGTAAGAGGTCACTCAGGATATGACAACTCATTGCACATGCTTAGACGTGATTTTTATTGGCCAGGACTCAAACAACATCTCAGACAATTCATAAGGCAATATACCATCTGCCAACAATATAAGCATGAAAATGTGGCCCCTGGGGGCCTACTACAACCCTTACTAGTTCCAGACCGGGTGTGGATCCATATTACGATGGATTTCAAAAAGGGTCAACCTCTATCCCATGGGTACTCTGTGATCTACTTGGTGGTAGATAGACTATCCAAGTCTGCCCATTTTATTCCCTTAACACATCCTTACACTGCATCTAAGGTGGCACAGGTGTTCATGACTCAGGTTTTCAAACTCCATGGGTAACCCCAGTCTATAATTTCAGATCGAGACACAACCTTCACCAGTATATTTTGGAAGGAGATTTTCAAACTTCAAGGAACTAGATTATCCTACAGTACAGCCTACCACACCCAAACAAATGGGCAATCTGAAATTGTGAACAAGTGCCTTGAGAATTATCAACAGTACTTTGTGGGTGACAGATCTAAGGATTGGTCCCAGTGGGTGCCTTTGGCCAAATGGTGGTATAACACCAATTTTCATGCTTCAAGCAAACTCAGCCCATGTGAAACAGTTTACGGACAATTACCTCCAAAGCTTTTACCTTACGAAGTGGGGACAACATAGGTGGTAGCTGTAGACATGGTCCCACGCACTAGGGAGCAGACCTTGCAATTGTTGAAGGAAAGCTTATTAAAAGCTCAACATCGTATGAAGCATTATTCAGATCTGAAAAGAAGTGAAAGGGCATTTGAGGTAGGAGATTGGGTGTACCTCCGATTACAGCCCTACAGGTTGACCTCGGTGAGTCAATGCTGAATCTTGAAGCTTTCCCCATGCTTTTATGGGCCCTTCTAGGTGGAACCACAGATCAGAGTAGTAGCTTAGAATTTTCACCTTCTAGCAACCACTCAGGTTCACCCCATCTTTCACGTGTCTCAGCTCAAAAAGAAAGTCTGCAATCGGTGCGTCCCTCTTCCCTCACTTCCTTCGGTAGATACTTAGGGTATTTTTCAGCCTGAGCCCTCTGCTATTTTGGATCGACGTGTACGATGCAAGGGGTATTTCCCAATCACAGGTCCAATGGACCGGACAGGAGCTTGAGGAGGCATCTTGGGAAAGTTTGAGTCTTTGAAGCTTAAATTCCCCCACCTTATGGACAAGGTCCTTTAAAGAGGGGTGCTATGTGACACGACCAAGGGGCAAGGGTTGCAAGGTAGAAGGATGAGAAGACACGGGTAACTGGGAAGACGAAATCAAGACACGCAGGTGTTGGAGAATGTTCGAGAAAGGGTGAAGAAATTCTTAGTACTCTGAAGGCTGGGATGCATTGGTCGAATGGGCCACTATTAAGTGTTTTGGTGGATTGGGTTACAAGGGTTAGGAGCTGAAGGTATGGGCTATTGATTTAAGGGCCCATGTGGTTATCACAATTGAGGGCATAGCTGTCCGCAATTATAAGAATTTTGTTAGACAATTTATTCTTTTTCTAGAATCTTATTTAGAGTGACGGTTTTCCGTGAGAGGATACCGAACGGCTCATTGTCACTTTCCTGCTTATTTTCTCTGTGTCTATAGAGCTTAGCCGAAACTTGAATTTGGCTCTATCTTTTCTTTCAAATACTATTGCATTTTGGTATTATTAACTCAATACATATCCATTGTTAAATCCATTTCAATTCAACTCTAGAAGACTATTAACATCGACAATCTCCAGCTCGCCTCTATAGCAGATCTCTCTCTTCTCTCTCTCTGGTGCGTTGCTTTGTATCTCTCTTTTCTCTCTCTATGTTGCTTTGATTTTGATTGAGATTTGGCCGGTAGATTTTGAATACAATTTGAATTTCATTTGGTTGATTTTGAATGTGATTTGAATTTTGTTTGGTAGATTTTTTTGGTTGGTTGATTTTAAATGCCATTTGAATTCGTTTTGGGTTTTGTCGAGTTCGATTGGGATTTGCAAATTTTGGATTTTTGGTTGAAATATTTTATTTTTATTTTTATGATTTTCGTAGATTTTTGCTGGAGTGTTTGAAAGCTTTTTCCTCTGTTAGACAAAGGGCTTTTGGTTTTCGTCTGCAAAGTTTTTCACCTGGGCATCCACCACAAAGCAGAAAATATTTTTCTGTAGTTTTCTTAGTAGTTCGGCTACACAAAATATTTTTGCCTCTTAGCACTCAAGTATTCGGTTCTTGATTTCTGTTTGGGATCTATATTTTTTCCTGCACTCTTAGCCACAAATATGTTTAATCTGAATTTTGTGCCAAGAATAGTCACTTGCATGCTTGTTTTGTTCTTGATTTACTTCACATCTATTTGTTCTGTCGGGGAAGATGACCAACTAGTTTATTCCCTCTCTGTAAACGCAAGCTAAGTTTTCAGTTCAAAAGCTTCTAGCTTTCATGGTGTGCACACAAATTCAGGCCCAGAAATTTAAGGAGACTTTTGCAACCAAATTGGACTCCTAGCTTGTCTGTCACTAGCAATTGAACAACCTCATATCTTACTGAAATTTTGGGTACAATTGAAAGGGATAGGAGATACATGGATCTTCCTTTGTTTGGTTCCTATGTAGATGTATTAACTTGTAAAATTTTGTACTCTTGGTGTTTCATTCTTCTTTAGCCTTTCCAAAATGAACAAACAGGAAGCCTGAAATTTGAATTTGAGGTGCAGCGGAATGACCATAAGGTCAAATAGAACTTGTAGATTTACTTTCTCTTTGAATTTGTGCTTGTTTGTTTAATTGTATCATATTTATTTGCTCTGAATTTGTGTTGGTTTTATTGATTTTATCATATTTATTAATTAATCACGAAATGTTTATGCATTTTCTTTGTCACAATTGCATTACCTTATTTAAAATACTAGCCTATGATGGTGTGTAAAGATTAATGAGATTTTGCATATGGTAGTGGACTAGGGTGACTAATTTGTATGGATTCTGCCCGTGTGTTGAAGTGAAGTTACTGAATTGGGTGTGGAGTCAAGTAGTTCTATGGTGTACCAAAGCTCAGCAAAATAAGCAGTTGGTGGAAATTGCAGCGACAATTGTTATCAGTTTTTCTGTGGGATTTTCTTTTACTTTTAGTTCTTTGAAAAGGTATAGCTTAGTGTTGAGTCCTCTTTATCTTTTTGAGGGGAGTTTGAGAGCCATTCTAACAGATCAAGAAAAGTTGGTTGCATTTGTTGGGGGAGTGACAGCACTTGCCCGCAGGAGTTTATACAACAAGGTATGTGTCAAAATTATATGAGAGGGTTTGAATACGCTGTCGTTTTTGCTCTAAAAAGAAACACATAGTCCTTTTCATATGTATACATGCATTCAAAAGAATAAAATATCTATTTGGTGAGCTGCTGGGTCTTGACATTTCGCTGTAAGAACCTCTTCTACTCATCTTATAGTGAAGACTTTCCAATGAGTTGATGTTTTGCTTTGTTGTGTTAATTTAAGAGTGACGAAAGAATAATGGTTTAGCTAGCTCTGGGCATGTAGACAGTTTGGAATTTCCTAATACATTTTGCTTTTTAGGAGCAGTATCCTATCTCTAGAACAGAAGAATACAGTGTCAGATTTGACAAATGGGTGATGATGTTAAATTACTTTTTTCTTTAACAGTTAAATGGCCAGCAACATGGTTTTCCTAAGCCACAAGAATAGCCACAATTTCTGATCTGTTTTTTTTTATAAATTTTCCCGAAGCAATTGTTGGCCTTGAAAACCAAGCTATCACAAATGGTCAGTGTGTCTATCACCTTTGATCATATTGCTCTGTGCAATTTGAATTCGAGGTGCAGCAGAATGACCATAAGGTCAAATACAACTTGTAGATTTACCTTCTTTCTAAATTTGTGTTTGTGATTTTATCATATTTATTCACGCATTGAATTTGTGTTTGGTTTCTTTGATTTTATCATAGTTATAAATATTTTCGGAAGAATGTTTTAATATTGAGAATATTTTGATGTTTTGCATAAGAATTACCGAAAAATTACCGAAAGGATAGAGAAAACAAAGGATGAAAAGAAGCGAAGATGAAGAAAACAAAGGATCAAAGGATGAAAAGAAGCAAAGAAAACAGATGAAGTAATGGCCAGCAAAGCTACTGGTTCTCTTTTTTATTCGTAAAATTTGTTTATCATGCTAATTGAACAATAGTTTCCTTGTATTTTGAATAATGTCTATTCAAAATATTTTATTTCATTTTATTAATAATGAATATTTATGCATTTCTGTCAGAATTGCAGTACCTTATTTAGAAAACATCAAAATAGTGATAAAAAATGAAATTCAAAAATATAGCAATTTAAAATTGAATAAAATAATTGCCTAGAAAAATAAAATTCGTCAATCCAAAACTGATGTTTGAACGAAACATCCAACGGATTATGAGCAAAAGATTCTAACACATTATGAACAAAACGTTCTAACATATTATGAACAAAATCCCACGTCTTTGAAAATAAGTGTTAGAACGGCATCAAACACAACACCGTTCGAATGGTTGGATGTAACGTTCAAACGGCTGTAACGTTCAATGTAGCGTTCGAACGGCTGGATGTAACGTTCGAACAGTTGAAATACTTTTTGGGATGGAACAAATTTTTGTCCAAAAGGGTACTTTTTTGGGACGGAACAAATTTTCCGTCCCAAAAAACCTTTTGTAACAGACTTATTGGGACAGCAGGCGTAATGAACGAAATCCATCCCATTTTGGGATGGAATTCATGTGCCAATTTTGTTGTAGTTTACTCCCTGTGATTCATTGGGATTTTTTCCCTACTAATGATATCGAAACTGAACCAGTTCAACCCAAATCGATTTTGGTCGAAGGAGACAATCACACAAAAAGACCAATAATGGTGAAAAGCCCAAATCAGATCAGGCCCAAGGGAAAGAAGACCACGACACGCAGTATATCTGTTATAAACCAACTTATAATTTGTAATGCTCATGATGCCGAGATCCCCACGAAAAGAAACTACTTTTACACGATAAAACGTGCGAAGCGAGTGTTCTGTGTGACACAATAGAAATGAGGGATAAAATCTCCTTGAAAAAAAAGGCTTAGACCCTAAAGGACATCTAGAGGGGGGTGAATAGGTGTTACTACTTTCTTTTTCAATAAAAATACAAATTTAAAACAAGTTCTAAATTAGTCTTTTCTAGATTTGAAAGTATTAGACGATAAACACATATCAAGCACAAAATAAATATCAATCATACATCAAGACAAAAGATTTGATGACGAAGTGGAAAACTTTATCAAAGGAAAAACCACTCCACGCTAGCAGCCACCAAAAATTCACTAGAAGATAAACCTTACACCGGTAACTCAGACACAAGCAACATCCAGTTGCTTGACTTTGACTACCCCGAAGTAATAATCTAGGTAATCCAACCTAGACCCAGCTCCTTTGCAGTTAACCCTCAGTCTTCTGAGGTTCTTCTTGTAAATCTCTTCAACACCGGTGACTCCGGCTGCCAATCTCCTTAAGCTCTCTTAAGGCTTCTCATAGGAGGTTGGTTTCAAGGTGATTGAGGTGATTGATGTAGGAGAGAGAAAATATAAACACTTTAGGTGCAAAGGTATCAAAGGATTTTTCTCTCAAGTATGAAACGCCAAGGAAGGATGGAAATAACTTAGGTAAGCCTCTTGGACGTTTTTCTCACTGTTTAAATAGAAAAGGATAAGGAAATTTGAAATTAGGAGAATTTCGCTCAAGCTAAGATCAAGCGAAGATTGGGCGAAATACCCTGTATAAAAAAGTGCCAATTTCGCTCGAGCCAAGATAGGGCGAAACTTACTGTATAGAAATCTTCTATTTCGCTCGAGCTAAAATCAGGCGAAACTCTCAGTGTAGAAAATCACCTATTTCTCTCTAGCTAAGTTCAGGCAAAAATCAAGCAAAGATCATATGCCAGGGATACACTTGAGATATTTTAGGATCTGATCACACTTTGCGAATGTGAAACTCCTTTTTCAAAATTCAAACGCCCTTCATCCTTATCTTTGTGATTCGAATGCTTTCTAATTCTAATCTTGTTAGGAGACATCTTGAACACTTAAATAAACCCTTATCTAAATAATTCAAATTACAATTCAAATTTGAAACGGAATCTATCAATAACATTAACAAACTCCCACTTTGACAATTCCGTGACAAAACCTACACATCAAGCTATGAAAAGAAAAAAATTGATAAAGACCCTTGCCAATCACCAAGACAAGAACCTCTTTACAATTTTTGACTCAACCTTAAAAACTAAACCTAAGTGTTCAAGAGTCGTTGAAAGTAAACTTGTTTCCTGAAACAATAATTCTCAAACAACCAAGTGAAAAAGCATGGGAAACAGAACAAAATACTTAATGATCAAAATAACATGAAATCATCATCAGATAGCATATCAAAAGTACAATGTCTAAAGATTAGAGTATCTAAATATACATGTATCAAGATATGATTAGAATATCAGAACTATACATGTTATCCTCACTACATCCCTCAAAAATATCCACTATACATGCTATCCTCAATATCCCTCAAAAGTATCCACTCCCACTCCCACTCCCCCTCAAAATATTCTCCCCCTTTTTGCCACGGATTGACAAAGAATCAACTAGTAGTAGAAGAGGGTCTAGCATCATCTGGAGAAGAATCAGCATCAGCACCAGTATCAGCATCAGTATCAACATTAGAGGAAGCAGACTCCTTAGATCCAGAAGGCGATGGCCCTCTGTCTCTGGAACGACAAAGTTTCACAACTTCCTTGCATAGACGGCGCATCTCAGCACATGTACTATCATAGTTTTCCTCAAGCTTTTTAATTTTCTCTGATTGAACTGTAGAGTTATCCATAATAGTTCCCACCTTATCTAAAATGTTTGCCAAAGTACTAGCAAGAGGAGGATCCAAAGGAGGAATAGAGGAAGAAGATGGAATAGCTATGGATGGAGTTACAATGTTTCTTATGGTTCACTTACCATGGGAGGCTCTTTTGGGTGGACCAATTCATTATTTTTGGATGTATCTCACAAAACGGGCTCTAAGTGAGCTAAAGCATTTCATAAAAAATAGGGCACGTACATAAGGGTCTATTGCAAAAGCATACATTGGTGCTAAATGTTTGAAACTCAATCAAAGAGAATGGAATAACACTGAAGAGACCGAGCTAGCAATAGGTAATACCATAGGGGTGTTTGCTCAAATGTTTGTCCATTGGGAGCATGCAAAGTATGCTATGGATCTTGAAGATGCTATAAAGGCACGGTGGTATGCACTGAATTGAAAGTTACAACTTCGGAAAATTAATTTAGCAATTCTCTTTGTTGATTCCAAGAATTCTTCAATAATCTTCAGGTTCTTGTCGATCTCACAATCTTGAGAATTCCACAATAGCAGCCCAAATGTTCTGCCTCCTTCCTCTCCATGCTCACAGCCGTCGTAGGGTTTTTTGAATTCTGATAGCCAACTATCAAACTAAAGACTAGGGTAGACTATCTCATAGCTATTCTTTTATATGAAAATCCTAGCTGTGATAGTGCGTGAGATCGTTAGGGATCTCAGATCTCTGCGTAGGATCACATGGAAAAACTCTTTTTCCATTAACTCCCTTATATTCTTTTATTTTGAATTTTAGACTTCTACTAATTATAATCATCCATCAACATATTACAATTCACCCCCGAGAATTTGAGATTGATTTGTGAAATCCTTTTGCTAACAATTATAATCGTTTATTTATCCTTCCACCATACTATATTCCACATGAGCTAATAGGACCGAAATATAATTATTGATAAAATTCTAGCTCATATAATTCTTAATTTTATAATCTGTAACTCGTTGGACTCCCAAATTGTTTCCAAAATAATTTCACAAATAAAACTATATTAATATTAATTTTGAAAATCATTTTCACAAAATTTCTTGGCCAGATATTTCTTTTTTCTCGAGTCCAACCCTATACAGATATACTTGAATATACTATCTCACAAGAGATTGGTGGATTCCTTATTGAGCATTTATACAAACTCATTATTATGTACAAGACAACATTGTCTGGAATATTTGACCTAGAAAGATCATCACCAAATGACTCGGTCAGAGTACAAGTACACAATAAACAAATCTGCACAAACCTCTCAGGTCTAAGGATATCATAAACAAATTGTGCTGAATACCTTCTCAACATCATGATCACTTCTAGAAAATATTCATATTTGATCTCGTTCAGTGCATGTACTCTTACAGTGCACCTACTCATTTGCTTAAGGTCACCACCTCAATGACTGAGTCCATCATCCTATTTAATAGAGGCACAACGAGTGTAGACCTATATACATAAATATGTACCTTGATCTAGAAAAAACATCAAGTGTACAAGGAACCAAAAAGTCATACTCCCCGCCTTTGATTCATTAATCATTGGCATGACTTTTCTATAATGTCACTCAATAATAACCGTGTAACATCTTATGTTACAACATATTACCTAAGATAATAAATATAAATACGTGGTATCTAAATAACAATTATCTAGACTAATGATTTTTAGGGCATATTTATTACATGAATAACTATAAGGAGGTCGAGTCATATATAGGTTACGTATTGGATCCTTTATGACTTAATTTGTGCTCTTGTATTTTATATTGTTAATATCAATACGTATATCACGGCATTTTGCAGTGAACATTTGTCTAAATTAAGCACCAACAATGCTATTGATATACCTCGCACGCACAAAGAGGAATTTTTAGAATGGTTTCTGGTGTGGGTAGGCGGGTCGTCTTATTATATATCTAAAGAATGACATGGTCACTGTTTACCAACAACATAAGTGCAACATGGCCGAGTATTATGCAAGCAAGGGTACCAAAGAGGAGGCTCCGCTACATCCACATCCGAATACATTGGTGGAGCAATAGGCGAAAGTGGGAGATATATTCTCTAATGAAGAGTTAAAGGTATAGCAATCATTAGAGTTTTGTTATATTTTTATTCTTCGTTTTAATTATATGTTTCTTTATTTTGCAAAGAAAAAGTGAAATCAATAAACAAAAGAGTGCACGTTTGACTACTTATAATCGGGATTGAGATCGTATCTATGCACTTTTGTGCAAAAATGACATTATAATTTTTTTTTATTAAATTTTGTTTCTTTATAAAAGAATTATATTAGTGCATACTTAATTTCCTTGTTTTGAAATAGAGAGATCTTGAGATAGGCAAGATTGATCCAGCAGAGTTGTACAAAATGAATTATATACATGCTAAAGACAAAAGTAAGCAATCAGCAAACAGGAACTTTTTAGAGACATAAGCATATATATCTCTTCCAAAAAAAAGAAAAAACTTCATTTTTGAACAAAAGACTAACTTAAACATCGAGGTTAACCTTCAAGGGGGCCTACTGCCACTTCGCTTTTTTTCTTTTTCCTACAGATTTGCAGCCCATTCAGGTGAGGCTCTCAGCTCAACCACCTAGAGTCAGACCAGTCGGGCTCCATTTTTCCGCTCGATCAATTTCAATTTAATATGAGCGGCCCAAAATTGTCGAAAAACACGGTACGTACAGTAGACAAGAGCAGAAAACGAAGATTAAAAAATTTCAATCTAATATTTTTGATCCCTTCGTGCATTACATAGAATGGTCCGGAATATTCAATGACCTGCAGAGAACTAATCAAGAGAGCTAGTTGAATTCGACCATCGATCATATTACAGAGCAGCAAAGATGCTAATGTTTCTCTAGGGCAAGGAGATCAAGCTTATATATATCATATTATATTTTTATATGACGTGAATGAGTTCGTGTTCTTACATGCCGCCTCTCCTTTAAATTTATTGAAATATTTTCTGTTACGCTTCTTTCGGCCGTGAAATATTGAAATATACTTTCAGTTGACAGACTGAAAGTATATGCACCCATTGATGTCAGGAAGTCAACCTCGGTAGGTAGAACTTTCTTAATTTGTTCTTAGCTCCCTGATCATTGAACGTGCCCAAATGTTGCGGACCAAGAAAGAAATAGTACCGCGGTAAACATGATGAATGTGCCATCTACCATTCCATGAGACAAAAAGTGGCCATGTGGGGGAGCTTTCTCTCTAAGATTTCCTTATATGAAATTGGAATATTTATGAAGAAGTTCTGCTACCTGAGAATGAGACTTGTATCTTTCCAAAGAAATGTTGGTTCCTTTTGGTGTGCATTGTACACCAAAAGGCGAAGTTAGGAGATGACATATCTCTAGCTTGGTTTGGAGCTTAGAAAGGGGATATCTCAAGCACGGTTGGGTTGTGAATGGTGAGCCTAAAAGATTACTTAGGTTGTGAGTGTTATGTCGGGAAAAAATACTTGTAAGGCTCTCTAGCACTTGAAAGCTAGAGTGTAAGCTATTCCCTTGACTATAAGGGGTTGATAGTGGAAGTCTCAAGGCTTGGTAAAGGGCTTTGAGGGTGGATGTAGGCAAAGTTGCTGAAGCACCTAAAAAATTCAAGTGTGTCTTTCTAATCCTACTCCTCATATATTCTTCATTGGTTGTTTGATTACTTGGATTTTTATATTGCTTTCAAAAAAGTTTTTATAACCCAATTTACCCTCCAGATAGCCTTAATCTTTCTTTGGGCTTTCAAGAAGTAGGTATTGGCCAATTTAAGGTTTATATATATTTCCTCCAACTATTGTTTTTCACAATTCATATTAATTTGCATTTATTTTTTCAAATGGCAAGTTGAGGGTAAATAGCTATGTAGTATATAGTTGAATAAATATCTAGGTAATTGAGTCTCTCAAAAGGTATTTTTTTTTTTGAAAATCATGTAAACTAATGTAGTTTATAATTTCAAGAAATGAGAATGTTAGAAATATGTATTTTAATAACATTGGAAAATCCCTTTACGGGTAAAAAGGAAAAAAAATTAAGCAAAACTCTATTTAATTAAGCCATCTCTTTCTTTCTGTGTTGTTTTTTCATGTAGCTGGATTAAGTTCACAAAATATACCCAAAAAAAAAAAAGTCTCTACACAAAATAACTCATGGAAACTCCTAATGAAAAGAAAAAATGCCTATGGAGGCTCATACCAAACCTTTTTCAACGTAATGGAGTTTCTTGTGATTAATTAAGCGATATACTGCGCACTCATGTCTATTTAGTCTGATTCTTTCCTTATGAAACTTACTGATATTCTTTGCACTCAGTACTGAAGCCAGGCGGTCTCAAGAAGGCCCTGCCTTTGCCAAAACTCTTTGAAAGAGTCGAAATCCGAAGGATTAATGCAACCAAGAGGGGGGATGATTTGTGTTATAAATTTTTTTCGAAAGCTTGGTAAAAATCAAGTTCTCAACCAATCATACAAGCAAATATATGAAAGTAGTGTTAGAGATATCAAATAGTCGAATTTTTAGGTGGTTCGGCAAATCTTGCCTAGCCTGCGTCCACCCTCAAGTTTTTTGCTGGAGCATTTACAGTGGCGGAACCGGGAATGAATTTGAACAGAGGCAAACTCCTAAGGGAAAAATGACCAAAGAAGTTTACTATATAATGCAAAAAAGTTTCTTAGAGTTAAAATATCGAAAATTAAGGACTAAAAATATTAAAAATATATTCTATTGAAATACACATACCGTACTATTTGCTAAGACTGAGAGGTACCAATTGGATCCTACGGATCTACATCTTCTGAAAACGTTGTAAAATGACTTCATTCTCAAATGACAAGGCCTTTTGAAACTATATATTGTTTCAGAAGTAGCAGCCACTTTAGGAGTATTAGACGACTTGTTGATTTTTTTTATTAAAAACTTATCAATTATCTAAACAAAACAAAACAAAATTCATCAATATAATTTCACAAGTCACAACCTAAAGTCCTAATCACAATTTCATAACCTAGTCCAATCACAATTTCAATATAATTTCAAAACCTAATCACAATTTCACAAATCAATATAATTTCACAACCCAACCATGTAGTATCACAGACACAAAATTTAGTAGAAATACCAATCAAAATTCATAGTATTATAACATTGAATTGAAAAATTCACAGCATCATACAAAGGGCATCTTTCTTTTCTTTTTCGTTGGCAAGATCCCTCTAGGTTGGCAACAAATTCAATATAAATCCGAAGTGATTGAAGCTTCAACAACAAATTAATTATTCTTAAGAATAGTAGTTTAATAATTAGAAGGATGAACGTTTAATTTTGAACTAACAATTTTGTACTAATAATTTTGAACTAACAGTTTTGAACTAACAGTTTAATAATTCAATATACAATTTAAGGGGGGCCAACCTGCAGTAAAGGGGGGTTGGGGCAAAATAGTTATAAAAAAAGAATTGAAACGTGTTACTTGGCCCCCTAGATCCACCAATGGCTTTGAGGCTTTCCACTATTGACCCTTCTAGCCAAAGGAATAGCTCTTACACGAAGCTCAAGAACACCCTTCGAAGCTTCAAATTCTTTTGGTGATATGCCCTCACCTAAGCTTACAAGATTGACCATACTATCCTTATAATTGTACATAGATTGATTCACAATTTCTATAATTATTGCATAAAATCTAAGAAATATCATTTCAAATCTCTACTTCAAATTGTGAAATCTCTTTTACTAACAATTATAATCGTTTATTTATCCTTCCACCATACTATTCCATATAAGCTAATAGGACCGAAATATAATTATTGATAGCTCAAATAATTCTTAATTTTATAATCTGTAATTCGTTTGGACTCTCAAATTGTTTCTAAAATAATTTTACAAATAAAACTATATTAATATTAATTTTGAAAATCATTTTCAAAATTCCTCTGGCCAGATATTTATTTTTTTCGAGTTCAACCCTATACAGATATATTGAATATACTATCTCACAAGAAATTAGTGGATTCCTTATTGAGCATTTATACAAACTCATTCATCATGCATAAGACACGACATTGTCTGGAATATTTGATCTAGAAAGATCATCACCAAATGACTCGATCAGAGTACAAGTACGCAATAAGCAAATATGTACAAAACTCTCAGGTCTAAATATATCATAAGCAAATTGTGCTAAACACCTTCTCAACATCGATGATCACTTCTAGAAAATATCCATATATGATCTCGTTTAGTGCATGTTCTTACAGTGCACCTACTCATTTGCTTAAGGTCATCACCTGATGACTGAGTACATCATCCTATTTAATAGAGACACAACGAGCATAACTATTGTACATAAATATGTACCTTGATCTAGAACAAAACATCAAGTGTACAAGGAACCAAAAAGTCATACTCCCGCCTTTGATTCATTAACCGTTGGCATGACTTTTCTATAATGTCACTCATAATAACCGTGTAACATCTTATGTTACAACATATTACCTAAGATAATAAATATAAATATGTGGTATCTAAATAACAATTATCTAGACTAATGATTTTTAGGGCATATTTATTACATGAATAACTATAAGGAGGTCGAGTCATATATAGTTTACGTATTGGATCCTTTATGACTTTATTTGTGCTCTTGTATTTTATATTGTTAATATCAATACCTATATCATGGCATTTTGCAGTGACATTTGTCTGAATTAAGCACCAACAATGCTATTGATATACCTTGTACGCACAAAGAGGAATTTTCAGAATGGTTTCTGGTGTGGGTAGGCGGGTTGTCTTATTATATATCTAAAGAATGACATGGTCACTGTTTACCAACAACATAAGTGCAACATGGCCGATTATTATGCAAACAAGGGTACCAAAGAGGAGGCTCTGCTACATCCACATCCGAATACGTTAGTGGAGCAATAGGCGAAAGTGTGCAATTTATTCTCTAATGAAGAGTTAAAGGTGTATCAATCATTAGAATTTTGTTATATTTTTATTCTTCATTTTAATTATACATTTCTGTTAGCCCAAGGTTGTTCTCACAAACAATCCATTTTGATTTTGATGATAACAAAGTTTTCAACTCATTCAAGACTTTTAGATTTTACATTGAAATTCCTTTCCAAGAAAATTATGTTTTTAGAGTATCAAGGTTTCCTTATTTTAAAATCTCTCCAAGCATACTTGATCATCATTACACTTGCTAATTGATCATCTTTTATATTGTAAGTATTTTTGAGATTTATCGAATTGGGGTAGTTGTTGTTAAAGAACAACTTTTTTGTCTAAGTGTTGGAAGTTCGACACATTGGACCATAGTGTCGACACATTGAACTACTTCCTGAGAGTTTGTTTTTTATGTCATTCAAAATATTTTTTTGACTAAGTGTTGGAAGTGTCGACACATTGAGCTATAGTGTCGACACATTGCACTTACACCTGAGAGCCCAACTCCAAAATGCAAAAATTCACTGTCGACAGCATTTTCAGACTAAGTGTTCAATGTGTCGACACCTATGTATCGACACATTGCACTGTCTCCCGAGAAATGAAAACATGGTGTCAACACATAGAAGACAATGTGTCGACACATAGTGCGAAATTACAGATATCCTGGAAACGACGCCAAGATCATCCAAAATGTTTCAAAAAGTCTTTTAAACCCCTCCAACGGTAAAATGAAGCCACTTGATGACGTTGAAGACTAGGGGCTATAAGAAAGGAGATGGAGAGAGAAGGGAAGCTCGATCATCATCGCAACATCTAGAGAGAGAAAAAGCCAAGATCCAAAGATTTCATTTGCTGATTCCTCCAAGATCAAAGCTCCCATTGTTAAATCTTCTTCTCGTGCTTATCCTTGACGATCTAGCCTCCAAAGAGAGAGAGTTTCTTGAAGAAGAGACACACACTTGCAATCAATCGTGCCTAACTTCTAGAGAGAGAAAGTGCTTTGAAGAAGAGGGAAGACCGCACCTATCAAGAAAGCTTGTGCTCCTACTTGCCAAACTTTAGGTTTCATTCAAGAATCTTGTCTTCTTGCACTTTATTGAGCTTTTCATTTGCTAATTCGGCTTAAAGAGCCATTCCACAAGTTGTGAGCTTTCCACTTGCATATTCGGCTTAGAGAGCCATTCCTTATTGTACCCATTATTTGTAAAACACTTGATTGTTGGGTGAACACTTGTCCTACTCATGAGGGTAGAAGAAATCCCTTGGGTTTTGGGATTTGTGAGGAGTGTTGGGTAAACACTTGTCCTACTTGTGAGAGTAGAAGAAATCCTTGGGTTTTGGGATTTGTGAGAGAGTTGAAGCGTGAGCTCGAAAAACGCTTTGTAAAGGTTCCTTAGCACCCGGGAAGCTAAGGTGTATTTGCTATTTGGAGAATAGTGAAGGAAGCCCAAGGAAGTCAATAGCCTTGGGGTTGGACGTAGGCAAGTGTTGGCCAAACCACCTAAAAATACAGTGTCATCTCTCTAACTCTATCTCTCTTACGTTTCAGTACATATTCATACTTGTGGAGATTTATGCTTTATGATTTATTGTTCTTCTTATTAAGAAGCATTAAGCATATTCAGATCTGCTCTTGTATTTGTAGAAATAGTATATTTTCCAAATTTGCATTTTTATTAAAAAGGGGAGACGTTTTTGATAAACCCAATTCACCCCCCTCTTGGGTTGTTATTTAGACTCACAGTTTCTTTATTTTGCAAAGAAAAAGTGAAATCAATAAACAAAAGAGTGCACGTTTGACTACTTATAATCGGGATTGAGATCGTTTCTGTGCACTTTTGTGCAAAAATGACATTATAATTTTTTTTTACGAAATGTTGTTTCTTTATAAAAGAATTATATTAGTACATACTTAATTACTTTGTTTTGAAATAGAGAGATCTTGAGAAGGGCAAGATTGATCCAGCAGAGTTGTACAAAAAGAATTATATACATGCTAAAGACAAAAGTAAGCAATCAGCAAACAGGATCTTTTTAGAGACATAAGCATATATATCTCTTTTCAAAAAAAAAAAAAAACTTCAGTTTTTGAACAAAAGACTAACTTAAACATCGACGTTAACCTTCAAGGGGGCTCCCTGCCACTTCTCTTTTTTTTTTCCTACAGATTTGCAGCCATCCAGGTGAGGCTCTCAGCTAAACCACCTAGAGTCAGACCAGTCGGGCTCCATTTTTCCGCTCGATCAATTTCAATTTAATATGAGCGGCCCAAAATTGTCAAAAGACAGGGTACGTACAGTAGACAAGACCTAGAAAACGAAGATTAAAAAATTTCAATCTAATATTTTTGATCCCTTCATGCATTACATAGAATGGTCCGGAATATTCAATGACCTGCAGAGAACTAATCAAGAGAACTAGTTGAATTCGGCCACCGATCATATTACAGAGCAGCAAAGATTCTAATGTTTCTTTGGGGCAAGGAGATCAAGCTTATATATATCATATTATATTTTTATATGACGTGAATGAGTTCGTGTTCTTCCAGGCCGCCTCTCCTTTAAATTTATTGAAATATTTTCTGTTACGCTTCTTTCGGCCGTGAAATATTGAAATATACTTTCAGTTGACAGACTGAAAGTATATGCACCCATTGATGTCAAGAAGTCAACATCGGTAGGTAGAACTTTCTTAATTTGTTCTTAGCTCCCTGATCATTGAACGTGCCCAAATGTTGCGGACCAAAAAAGAAATAGTACCGCGGTAAACATGATGAATGTGCCATCTACCATTCCATGAGACAAAAATTGGCCATGTGGGGGTTTTTTTTCCATTCAAGAAAGGTTGGTTCCTTTTGGTGTGCATTGTACACAAAAAGGCGAAGTTAGGAGATGACATATCTCTAGCTTGGTTTGGAGGTTAGAGAGAGAATATCTCAAGCACGGTTGGGTTGTGAATGGTGAGCCTAAAAGATTACTTAGGTTGTGAGTGTTATGTCGGGAAAAAACACTTGTAAGGCTCTCTAGCACTTGAAAGCTAGAGTGTAAGCTATTCCCTTGACTAGAAAGGGTTGATAGTGGAAGTCTCAAGGCTTGGTAAAGGGTTTTGAGGGTGGATGTAGTCAAAGTTGCCGAAGCACCTAAAAAATCCAAGTGTATCTTTCTAATCCTACTCCTCATATATTCTTCATTGGTTGTTTGATTACTTGGATTTTTATATTGCTTTCAAAAAAGTTTTTATAACCCAATTTACCCTCCAGATAGCCTTAATCTTTCTTTGGGCTTTCAAGAAGTAGGTATTGGCCAATTTAAGGTTTATATATATTTCCTCCAACTATTGTTTTTCACAATTCATATTAATTTGCATTTATTTTTTAAAATGTCAAGTTGAGGGTAAATATCGTGCAGTATATAGTTGAATAAAGATCTAGGTAATTGAGTCTCTCAAAAGGTAATTTTTTTTTTTGAAAATCATGTAAACTAATGTAGTTTATAATTTCAAGAAATGAGAATGTTAGAAAATGTATTTTACTAATATTGGAAAATCCCTTTACGGGTAAAAAGGAAAAAAAAATTAAACAAAACTCTATTTAATTAAGCCATCTCTTTCTTTCTGTGTTGTTTTTTCATGTAGCTGGATTAAGTTCACAAAATATATACCCAAAAAAAAAAAAGTCTCTACACAAAATAACTCATTGAAACTCCTAATGAAAAGAAAAAATGCCTATGGAGGCTCGTACCAAACCTTTTTCAACGTAATGGAGTTTCTTGTGATTAATTAAGCGATATATTGCGCACTCGTGTATATTTATTCTGACTCTTTCCTTATGAAACTTACTGATATTCTTTGCACTCAGTACTGAAGCCAGGCGGTCTCAAGAAGGCCCTGCCTTTGCCAAAACTCTTTGAAAGAGCTGAAATCCGAAGGATTAATGCAACCAAGAGGGGGGATGATTTGTGTTATAAATTTTTTTCGAAAGCTTGATAAAAGTCAAGTTCTCAACCAATCATACAAGCAAATATATGAAGTAGTGTTAGAGATATCAAATAGTCGGATTTGTAGGTGGTTCGGCAATCTTGCCTAGCCTGTGTCCACCCTTCAAGTTTTTTTGCCGGAGCTTTGAGTAGTGGTAGAACCAGGAATGAATTTGAACAGAGGCAAACTCCTAAGGGAAAAATGACCAAAGAAAAAGTTTACTTTATAATGCAAAAAAGTGTTTTAGAGTTAAAATAACCGAAAATTAAAGACTAAATATTAAAAAATATTTCTATTTGAAATACACGTACCGTTATTTGCTGAGATTGAGAGGTACCAATTGGATCCTATGGATCTCCATCTTTTGAAAAACGTTGCAAAATGGCTTCATTCTCAAATGACGAGGCCTTTTGAAACTAATATTCGTTTTATAAGTAGCAGCCACTTTAGGAGTATTAGACGACTTTGGCTGATTTTTTTTTTTTTGTCAAAAAACTTATCAATTATCTAAACAAAACAAAACAAAACAAAAAAAATATAATTAAACAAGAACAGCCTAAAGTTTAATCACAATATTAATAAAAAAAAAAAAAAAAAAAAAAAAAAAAAAAACTAAAAAAAAAAAAAAATTTGGAAAAAGCAAAAAAAGTAAAAAAAAAAAAAACCCAACATGTAGTATTCACAGACACAAAATTTAGTAGAAATACCAATAAAATTCATAGTATTATAACATTGAATTGAAAAAATTCACAGCATCATAACAAAGGGCATCTTTCTTTTCTTTTTCGTTGGCAAGATCCCTCTAAGTTGGCAACAATTCAATATAAATCCAAAGTGATTGAAGTTTCAACAACAAATTAATTATTCTTAAGAATAGTAGTTTAATAATTAGAAGGATGAACATTTAATTTTGAACTAACAATTTTGAACTAAAAATTTTTGTACTAATAATTTTGAACTAACATTTTGTACTGATAGTTTGTATAGATTCAATAATACAATATTAAAAAAGATGGGGGGGGAATTTGGGCTAGGCGGGAGATTTGAGGGTGATAGGGGTATGGGGGGGTTAAAAGAGAACTTCTGCAGTAAGAGCTTTGGCTTAGGTCAATATATAAGAAGCCAACGTTTTCTTTTTTTTTTTATACCACTATTTCACCCCTTTACTGCGGTTGCCCCCCCCCCCCCCCCTCTTAATTGTATATTGGATTATAATACTGTTAGTTCAAAACTGTTAGTTCAAAATTATTAGTACAAAATTGTTAGTTCAAAATTAAATGTTCATCCTTCTAATTATTAAACTACTATTCTTAAGAATAATTAATTTGTTGTTGAAACTTCAATCACTTCGGATTTATATTGAACTTGTTGCCAACTTAGAGGGATCTTGCCAACGAAAGAAAAGAAAGATGCCCTTTGTTATGATGCTGTGAATTTTGTCAATTCAATGTTATAATACTATGAATTTTGGTTGGTATTTTACTAAATTTTGTGTTGTGATACTACATGGTTGGGTTGTGAAATTATATTGATTTGTGAAATTGTGATTAGGTTTTGAAATTATATTGAAATTGTGATTTGGACTAGGTTATGAAATTGTGATTAGGACTTTAGGTTGTGACTTGTGAAATTATATTGATGAATTTTGTTTTGTTTTGTTTTGTTAATTGATAAGTTTTTAAAAAAAAAAATCAACAAAGTCGTCTAATACTCCTAAAGTGGCTGCTACTTCTAAAACGAATATTAGTTTCAAAAGGCCTTGTCATTTGAGAATGAAGCCATTTTGCAACGTTTTCAGAAGATGTAGATCCGTAGGATCCAATTGGTACCTTCAGTCTTAGCAAATAGTACGGTATGTGTATTTCAATAGAATATATTTTTAATATTTTTAGTCCTTAATTTTCGATATTTTAACTCTAAAACACTTTTTTGCATTATATAGTAAACTTTTTCTTTGGTCATTTTTCCCTTAGGAGTTTGCCTCTGTTCAAATTCATTCCTGGTTCCGCCACTGTAAAGCTCCAGCAAAAAACTTGAGGGGTGGACGCAGGCTAGGCAAGATTGCCGAACCACCTAAAAATTCGACTATTTGATATCTCTAACACTACTTTCATATATTTGCTTGTATGATTGGTTGAGAACTTGATTTTTACCAAGCTTTCGAAAAAAATTTATAACACAAATCATCCCCCCTCTTGGTTGCATTAATCCTTCGGATTTCGACTCTTTCAAAGAGTTTTGGCAAAGGCAGGGCCTTCTTGAGACCGCCTGGCTTCAGTACTGAGTGCAAAGAATATCAGTAAGTTTCATAAGGAAAGAATCAGAATAAATAGACATGAGTGCGCAGTATATCGCTTAATTAATCACAAGAAACTCCATTACGTTGAAAAAGGTTTGGTACGAGCCTCCATAGGCATTTTTTCTTTTCATTAGGAGTTTCAATGAGTTATTTTGTGTAGAGACTTTTTTTTTTGGGTATATTTTGTGAACTTAATCCAGCTACATGAAAAAACAACACAGAAAGAAAGAGATGGCTTAATTAAATAGAGTTTTGTTTAATTTTTTTTCCCTTTTTACCCGTAAAGGGATTTTCCAATGTTAGTAAAATACATATTTCTAACATTCTCATTTCTTGAAATTATAAACTACATTAGTTTACATGATTTTCAAAAAAAAAAATACCTTTTGAGAGACTCAATTACCTAGATATTTATTCAACTATATACTACATAGCTATTTACCCTCAACTTGCCATTTGAAAAAATAAATGCAAATTAATATGAATTGTGAAAAACAATAGTTGGAGGAAATATATATAAACCTTAAATTGGCCAATACCTACTTCTTGAAAGCCCAAAGAAAGATTAAGGCTATCTGGAGGGTAAATTGGGTTATAAAAACTTTTTTGAAAGCAATATAAAAATCCAAGTAATCAAACAACCAATGAAGAATATATGAGGAGTAGGATTAGAAAGACACACTTGAATTTTTTAGGTGCTTCAGCAACTTTGCCTACATCCACCCTCAAAGCCCTTTACCAAGCCTTGAGACTTCCACTATCAACCCCTTATAGTCAAGGGAATAGCTTACACTCTAGCTTTCAAGTGCTAGAGAGCCTTACAAGTATTTTTTCCCGACATAACACTCACAACCTAAGTAATCTTTTAGGCTCACCATTCACAACCCAACCGTGCTTGAGATATCCCCTTTCTAAGCTCCAAACCAAGCTAGAGATATGTCATCTCCTAACTTCGCCTTTTGGTGTACAATGCACACCAAAAGGAACCAACATTTCATACAAGTCTTTCTCAGGTAGCAGAACTTCTTCATAAATATTCCAATTTCATATAAGCTTAGAATATAGAGGGAGACCAAGCTCCCCCACATGGCCACTTTTTGTCTCATGGAATGGTAGATGGCACATTCATCATGTTTACCGCGGTACTATTTCTTTCTTGGTCCGCAACATTTGGGCACGTTCAATGATCAGGGAGCTAAGAACAAATTAAGAAAGTTCTACCTACCGAGGTTGACTTCCTGACATCAATGGGTGCATATACTTTCAGTCTGTCAACTGAAAGTATATTTCAATATTTCACGGCCGAAAGAAGCGTAACAGAAAATATTTCAATAAATTTAAAGGAGAGGCGGCATGTAAGAACACGAACTCATTCACGTCATATAAAAATATAATATGATATATATAAGCTTGATCTCCTTGCCCTAGAGAAACATTAGCATCTTTGCTGCTCTGTAATATGATCGATGGTCGAATTCAACTAGCTCTCTTGATTAGTTCTCTGCAGGTCATTGAATATTCCGGACCATTCTATGTAATGCACGAAGGGATCAAAAATATTAGATTGAAATTTTTTAATCTTCGTTTTCTGCTCTTGTCTACTGTACGTACCGTGTTTTTGACAATTTTGGGCCGCTCATATTAAATTGAAATTGATCGAGCGGAAAAATGGAGCCCGACTGGTCTGACTCTAGGTGGTTGAGCTGAGAGCCTCACCTGAATGGGCTGCAAATCTGTAGGAAAAAGAAAAAAAGCGAAGTGGCAGTAGGCCCCCTTGAAGGTTAACCTCGATGTTTAAGTTAGTCTTTTGTTCAAAAATGAAGTTTTTTCTTTTTTTTGGAAGAGATATATATGCTTATGTCTCTAAAAAGTTCCTGTTTGCTGATTGCTTACTTTTGTCTTTAGCATGTATATAATTCATTTTGTACAACTCTGCTGGATCAATCTTGCCTATCTCAAGATCTCTCTATTTCAAAACAAGGAAATTAAGTATGCACTAATATAATTCTTTTATAAAGAAACAAATTTAATAAAAAAAAATTATAATGTCATTTTTGCACAAAAGTGCATAGATACGATCTCAATCCCGATTATAAGTAGTCAAACGTGCACTCTTTTGTTTATTGATTTCACTTTTTCTTTGCAAAATAAAGAAACATATAATTAAAACGAAGAATAAAAATATAACAAAACTCTAATGATTGCTATACCTTTAACTCTTCATTAGAGAATATATCTCCCACTTTCGCCTATTGCTCCACCAATGTATTCGGATGTGGATGTAGCGGAGCCTCCTCTTTGGTACCCTTGCTTGCATAATACTCGGCCATGTTGCACTTATGTTGTTGGTAAACAGTGACCATGTCATTCTTTAGATATATAATAAGACGACCCGCCTACCCACACCAGAAACCATTCTAAAAATTCCTCTTTGTGCGTGCGAGGTATATCAATAGCATTGTTGGTGCTTAATTTAGACAAATGTTCACTGCAAAATGCCGTGATATACGTATTGATATTAACAATATAAAATACAAGAGCACAAATTAAGTCATAAAGGATCCAATACGTAACCTATATATGACTCGACCTCCTTATAGTTATTCATGTAATAAATATGCCCTAAAAATCATTAGTCTAGATAATTGTTATTTAGATACCACGTATTTATATTTATTATCTTAGGTAATATGTTGTAACATAAGATGTTACACGGTTATTATTGAGTGACATTATAGAAAAGTCATGCCAATGATTAATGAATCAAAGGCGGGGAGTATGACTTTTTGGTTCCTTGTACACTTGATGTTTTTTCTAGATCAAGGTACATATTTATGTATAGTAGGTTTATGCTCGTTGTGCCTCTATTAAATGGATGATGTACTCAGTCATCGAGGTGGTGACCTTAAGCAAATGAGTAGGTGCACTGTAAGAGTACATGCACTGAACGAGATCATATATGAATATTTCTAGAAGTGATCATCGATGTTGAGAAGGTATTTAGCACAATTTGTTTATGATATCCTTATACCTGAGAGGTTTGTGCAGATTTGTTTATTGTGTACTTGTACTCTGATCGAGTCATTTGGTGATGATCTTTCTAGATCAAATATTCCAGACAATGTCATGTCTTATGCATGATGAATGAGTTTGTATAAATGCTCAATAAGGAATCCACAATTTCTTAGAGTCAAATATCTGTATAAATCGATAAAAAGAAATATCTGGCAGAGGGTTGGGAAAATAATATAGTTTTATTTGTGAAATTATTTTGGAAACAATTTGGGAGTCCAAACGAGTTACAGATTATAAAATTAAGAATTATTGAGCTAAGAATTTTATCAATAATTATATTTCGGTCCTATTAGCTCATATGGAATATAGTATGGTGGAAGGATAAATAAACAAAATAATTGTTAGCAAAAGAGATTTCACAAATTAATCTCAAATTCTCGGGGGTGAATGTAATATGTTGATGGATGATTATAATTAGTAGAAGTCTAAAATTCAAAATAAAAGAATATAAGGGAGTTAATGGAAAAAGAGTTTTTCCATGTGATCCTATTGCAGAGATCTGAGATCCCTAACGATCTCACGCACTATCACAACTAGGATTTTCATATAAAAGAATAGCTATGAGATAGTCTACCCTAGTCTTTAGTTTGATAGTTGGCTATCAGAATTCAAAAAACCCTACGACGGCTGTGAGCATGGAGAGGAAGGAGGCAGAACATTTGGGCTGCTATTGTGGAATTCTCAAGATTGTGAGATCGATAAGAACCTGAAGATTATTGAAGAATTCTCGGAATCAACAAAGAGAATTGCTAAATTAATTTTCCGAAGTTGTAACTTTCAATTCAGTGCATACCACCGTGCCTTTATAGCATCTTCAAGATCCATAGCATACTTTGCATGCTCCCAATGGACAAACATTCTGAGCAAACGCCCCTATGGTACTACCAATTGCTAGCTCAATCTCTTCAGTGTTATTTCATTCTCTTTGATTTAGTTTCAAACATTTAGCACCAATGTATGCTTTTGCAATAGACCCTTATGTACGTGCCCTATTTTTTATGAAATGTTTTAGCTCACTTAGAGCCCATTTTGTGAGATACATCCAGAAATAATGAACTGGTCCACCCAAAAGAGCTTCCCAAAGTAAGTGAACCATAAGAAACATTGTAACTCCATCCACAGCTATTCCATCTTCTTCCTCTGTGGATCCTCCTCTTGCTAGTACTTTGGCAAACATTTTAGATAAGGTGGGAACTATTATGGATAACTCTACAGTTCAATCAAAGAAAATTAAAAAGCTTAAGGAAAACTATGATAGTACATGTGCTGAGTTGCGGCATCTATGCAAGGAAGTTGCAAAAATTTGTCCAAGAAATTGAGTTTTAGTCCTTTTTGAATAAAAACTCAGATTTAAAAACTATCTTTAACAAATAAGAATGTAGATTTGAATGTGTATAATGCTAAGCAAAATATAAGCAATAATGATAAAGCATAAAGCACCACAAATATGGATATGGAACTAAAGAGATAGAGTTAAGAGATGACACCGCAATTTTAGGTGGTTCCAACACTTGCCTACGTCCACCCAAGGTATTGACTTCCTTGGGCTTCCTTCACTATTCTCCAAATAGCAAATACACCTTAGCTTCCGGGTGCTAAGGAACCTTTACAAAGCGTTTTTTCGAGCTCACGCTTAACTCTCTCACAAATCCCAAAATCCAAGGGATTTCTTCTACCCACTAGGACAAGTGTTTACCCAACACTCAAGTGTTTTACAAAAGATGGGTACAAAGGAATATAAAGAAATAAGCCAAATAGCAAGTGGAAAGCACAAAAGTGTGGAATGGCTCTCTAAGCCAAATCAGCAAGTGAAAAGCTCAATTCAAGATTCTCAAAGGAAAGCTAAAGTTTGGCAGGTGGAGCACAAGCTTTCCTCCCTCTTCTTCAAAGCTAGAAGTTAGGGCACGATTGATTGCAAGTGTTGTCTCTTCTTCAAGAAATTTGGAGGCTAGATCGTCAAGGATAAGCATGAGAAGAAGATTTAACAATAAGCTTTGATCTTGAATCAACAAATGAAATCTTTGGATCTTCTTTCTCTCTCTATCTTTGAATAATGATGATATCTCATTCTTCTTATAGAGGTCTTCAAGTCATTCAATGCCGTTGGAAGGGCATCCAACATTTGAGAATTGGAGAAAAGCTTCCAGAGCAAATTCGCAAAACATTGTCTTATGTGTCGATAGTAGTCATGTGCAATGTGTGAGACTTGCGCCGTACTAGGCTACGAAGTGTGTGTCGACACTTGTCTTCAATGTGTCGACACAGAGAAAAAATTTGTTCTTTGACAGGCTACTCCAATTCAACATATCAAAAACACCTACAATATAAAAATTGACCAATTAACGCAAGTTCTTATAAATATTTTAGAGGATAACCTCAATATTTGAAATATATTTTAGAAAAGTGGAATGACAAGATAAAATCTAAAAGTCTTCAAAAACTGCAATTATGGATTGTTTGCAAAACAATGTAATAGATACTGATGCTGATACTGGTGCTGATGCTGATTCTTCTCCAGATGATGCTAGACCCTCTTCTGCTACTAGTTGATTCTTTGTCAATCCATGGCAAAAAGGGGGAGAATATTTTGAGGGGGAGTGGGAGTGGGAGTGGATACTTTTTGAGGGATATTGAGGATAGCATGTATATGTAGTGATATATATTTTGATATTCTAATCATATCTTGATACATGTATATTTAGATACTCTAATCTTTAGACATTGTACTTTTGATATGCTATTTGATGATGATTTCATGTTATTTTGATCATTAAGTATTTTGTTCTGTTTCCCATGCTTTTTCACTTGGTTGTTTGAGAATAATTGTTTCAGGAAACATGTTTACTTTCAACGACTCTTGAACACTTGTTTAGTTTTTAAGGTTGAGTCAAAAATTGTAAAGAGGTTCTTGTCTTGGTGATTGGCAAGGGTCTTTATCAATTTTTTTTCTTTTCATAGCTTGATGTGTAGGTTTTGTCACGGAATTGTCAAAGGGGGAGTTTGTTAATGTTATTGATAGATTCCGTTTCAAATTTGAATTGTAATTTGAATTATTTAGATAAGGGTTTATTTAAGTGTTCAAGATGTCTCCTAACAAGATTAGAATTAGAAAGCATTCGAATCACAAAGATAAGGATGAAGGGCGTTTGAATTTTGAAAAAGGAGTTTCAATTCGCAAAGTGTGATCAGATCCTAAAATATCTCAAGTGTATCCCTGGCATATGATCTTTGCTTGATTTTTGCCTGAACTTAGCTAGAGAGAAATAGGTGATTTTCTACACTGAGAGTTTCGCCTGATTTTAGCTCGAGCGAAATAGAAGATTTCTATACAGTAAGTTTCGCCCTATCTTGGCTCGAGCGAAATTGGCACTTTTTTATACAGGGTATTTCGCCCAATCTTCGCTTGATCTTAGCTGAGCGAAATTCCCCTAATTTCAAATTTCCTTATCCTTTTCTATTTAAACAGTGAGAAAAACGTCCAAGAGGCTTACCTAAGTTATTTCCATCCTTCCTTGGCGTCTCATACTTGAGAGAAAAATCCTTTGATACCTTTGCACCTAAAGTGTTTATATTTTCTCTCTCCTACATCAATCACCTCAATCACCTTGAAACCAACCTCCTATGAAGAAGCCTTAAGAGAGCTTAAGGAGATTGGCAGCCGAGTCACCGGTGTTGAAGAGATTTACAAGAAGAACCTCAGAAGACTGAGGGTTAACTGCAAAGGAGCGGGTCTAGGTTGGATTACCTAGATTATTACTTCGGGGTAGTCAAAGTCAAGCAACTGGATGTTGCCGTGTCTGAGTTACCGGTGTAAGGTTTATCTTCTAGTGAATTTTTGGTGTGGCTGCTAGTGTGGAGTGGTTTTTCCTTTGATAAGTTTTCCACTTCGTCATCAAATCTTTTGTCTTGATGTGTGATTGATATTTTTTGTGCTTGATATGTGTTTATCGTCTAATACTTTCAAATCTAGAAAAGACTAATTTAGAACTTGTTTTAAATTTGTATTTTTATTGAAAAAGAAAGTAGTAACACCTATTCACCCCCCTCTAGATGTCCTTTAGGGTCTAAGCCTTTTTTTTCAAGGAGATTTTATCCCTCATTTCTATTGTGTCACACAGAACACTCGCTTCACACGTTTCATCATGTAAAGGTAGTTTCTTTTCATGGGGATCTCGAGATCATGGGCGTCACACATTATAAGTTGGTTTATAAATAATATGCTGCGTGTCGTGGTCTTCTTTCCCTTGGGCCTGATCTGATTTGGGCTTTTCACCATTATTGGTCTTTTTGTATGATTGTCTTGTTCGACCCAAATCGATTTGGGTTGAACTGGTTCAGTTTCGGTATCATCAGTAGGGAAAAAATCCCAATGAATCACAGGGAGTAAACTACAACAAAATTGACTTTTTGGGATGGATTTCGTTCATTACGCCTGCTGTCCCAATAAGTCTGTTACAAAAGGTTTTTTGGGACGGAAAATTTGTTCCGTCCCAAAAAAGTACCCTTTTTGGACAAAATTTGTTCCATCCCAAAAAGTATTTCAACCGTTCGAACGCTACATTGAACGTTACAGCCGTTTGAACGTTACATCCAACCATTCGAACGGTGTTGTGTTTGATGCCGTTCTAACACTTATTTTCAAAGACGTGGGATTTTGTTCATAATATGTTAGAACGTTTTGCTCATAATGTGTTAGAATCTTTTGGTCATAATCCGTTGGATGTTTCGTTCAAACATAGTTTTGGATTGACGAATTTTATTTTTCTAGGCAATTATTTTTATTCAATTTTAAATTGCTATATTTTTGAATTTCATTTTTTATCACTATTTTGATGTTTTCTAAATAAGGTACTGCAATTTTGACAGAAATGCATAAATATTCATTATTAATAAAATGAAATAAAATATTTTGAATAGACATTATTCAAAATACAAGGAAACTATTGTTCAATTAGCACGATAAACAAATTTTACGAATAAAAAAGAGAACCAGTAGCTTTGCTGGCCATTACTTCATCTGTTTTCTTTGCTTCTTTTCATCCTTTGTTTTCTTTATCCTTTCGGTAATTTTTCGGTAATTCTGCAAAACATCAAAATATTCTCATATTAAAACATTCTTCCGAAAATATTTATAACTATGATAAAATCAAAAACCAAACACAAATTCAATGCGTGAATAAATATGATAAAATCACAAACACAAATTTAGAAAGAAGGTAAATCTACAAGTTGTATTTGACCTTATGGTCATTCTGCTGCACCTCGAATTCAAATTGCACAGAGCAATATGATCAAAGGTGATAGACACACTGACCATTTGTGATAGCTTGGTTTTCAAGGCCAACAATTGCTTCGGGAAAATTTATAAAAAAAAACAGATCAGAAATTGTGGCTATTCTTGTGGCTTAGGAAAACCATTGCTGGCCATTTAACTGTTAAAGAAAAAAGTAATTTAACATCATCACCCATTTGTCAAATCTGACACTGTATTCTTCTGTTCTAGAGATAGGATACTGCTCCTAAAAAGCAAAATGTATTAGGAAATTCCAAACTGTCTACATGCCCAGAGCTAGCTAAACCATTATTCTTTCGTCACTCTTAAATTAACACAACAAAGCAAAACATCAACTCATTGGAAAGTCTTCACTATAAGATGAGTAGAAGAGGTTCTTACAGCGAAATGTCAAGACCCAGCAGCTCACCAAATAGATATTTTATTCTTTTGAATGCATGTATACATATGAAAAGGACTATGTGTTTCTTTTTAGAGCAAAAACGACAGCGTATTCAAACCCTCTCATATAATTTTGACACATACCTTGTTGTATAAACTCCTGCGGCAAGTGCTGTCACTCCCCCAACAAATGCAACCAACTTTTCTTGATCTGTTAGAATGGCTCTCAAACTCCCCTCAAAAAGATAAAGAGGACTCAACACTAAGCTATACCTTTTCAAAGAACTAAAAGTAAAAGAAAATCCCACAGAAAAACTGATAACAATTGTCGCTGCAATTTCCACCAACTGCTTATTTTGCTGAGCTTTGGTACACCATAGAACTACTTGACTCCACACCCAATTCAGTAACTTCACTTCAACACACGGGCAGAATCCATACAAATTAGTCACCCTAGTCACTACCATATGCAAAATCTCATTAATCTTTACACACCATCATAGGCTAGTATTTTAAATAAGGTAATGCAATTGTGACAAAGAAAATGCATAAACATTTCGTGATTAATTAATAAATATGATAAAATCAATAAAACCAACACAAATTCAGAGCAAATAAATATGATACAATTAAACAAACAAGCACAAATTCAAAGAGAAAGTAAATCTACAAGTTCTATTTGACCTTATGGTCATTCCGCTGCACCTCAAATTCAAATTTCAGGCTTCCTGTTTGTTCATTTTGGAAAGGCTAAAGAAGAATGAAACACCAAGAGTACAAAATTTTACACGTTAATACATCTACATAGGAACCAAACAAAGGAAGATCCATGTATCTCCTATCCCTTTCAATTGTACCCAAAATTTCAGTAAGATATGAGGTTGTTCAATTGCTAGTGACAGACAAGCTAGGAGTCCAATTTGGTTGCAAAAGTCTCCTTAAATTTCTGGGCCTGAATTTGTGTGCACACCATGAAAGCTAGAAGCTTTTGAACTGAAAACTTAGCTTGCGTTTACAGAGAGGGAATAAACTAGTTGGTCATCTTCCCCGACAGAACAAATAGATGTGAAGTAAATCAAGAACAAAACAAGCATGCAAGTGACTATTCTTGGCACAAAATTCAGATTAAACATATTTGTGGCTAAGAGTGCAGGAAAAAATATAGATCCCAAACAGAAATCAAGAACCGAATACTTGAGTGCTAAGAGGCAAAAATATTTTGTGTAGCCGAACTACTAAGAAAACTACAGAAAAATATTTTCTGCTTTGTGGTGGATGCCCAGGTGAAAAACTTTGCAGACGAAAACCAAAAGCCCTTTGTCTAACAGAGGAAAAAGCTTTCAAACACTCCAGCAAAAATCTACGAAAATCATAAAAATAAAAATAAAATATTTCAACCAAAAATCCAAAATTTACAAATCCCAATCGAACTCGACAAAACCCAAAACGAATTCAAATGGCATTTAAAATCAACCAACCAAAAAAATCTACCAAACAAAATTCAAATCACATTCAAAATCAACCAAATGAAATTCAAATTGTATTCAAAATCTACCGGCCAAATCTCAATCAAAATCAAAGCAACATAGAGAGAGAAAAGAGAGATACAAAGCAACGCACCAGAGAGAGAAGAGAGAGATCTGCTATAGAGGCGAGCTGGAGATTGTCGATGTTAATAGTCTTCTAGAGTTGAATTGAAATGGATTTAACAATGGATATGTATTGAGTTAATAATACAAAATGCAATAGTATTTGAAAAGAAAAGATAGAGCCAAATTCAAGTTTGGCTAAGCTCTATAGACACAGAGAAAATAAGCAGGAAAGTGACAATGAGCCGTTCGGTATCCTCTCACGGAAAACCGTCACTCTAAATAAGATTCTAGAAAAAGAATAAATTGTCTAACAAAATTCTTATAATTGCGGACAGCTATGCCCTCAATTGTGATAACCACATGGGCCCTTAAATCAATAGCCCATACCTTCAGCTCCTAACCCTTGTAACCCAATCCACCAAAACACTTAATAGTGGCCCATTCGACCAATGCATCCCAGCCTTCAGAGTACTAAGAATTTCTTCACCCTTTCTCGAACATTCTCCAACACCTGCGTGTCTTGATTTCGTCTTCCCAGTTACCCGTGTCTTCTCATCCTTCTACCTTGCAACCCTTGCCCCTTGGTCGTGTCACATAGCACCCCTCTTTAAAGGACCTTGTCCATAAGGTGGGGGAATTTAAGCTTCAAAGACTCAAACTTTCCCAAGATGCCTCCTCAAGCTCCTGTCCGGTCCATTGGACCTGTGATTGGGAAATACCCCTTGCATCGTACACGTCGATCCAAAATAGCAGAGGGCTCAGGCTGAAAAATACCCTAAGTATCTACCGAAGGGAGGGAAGAGGGACGCACCGATTGCAGACTTTCTTTTTGAGCTGAGACACGTGAAAGATGGGGTGAACCTGAGTGGTTGCTAGAAGGTGAAAATTCTAAGCTACTACTCTGATCTGTGGTTCCACCTAGAAGGGCCCATAAAAGCATGGGGAAAGCTTCAAGATTCAGCATTGACTCACCGAGGTCAACCTGTAGGGCTGTAATCGGAGGTACACCCAATCTCCTACCTCAAATGCCCTTTCACTTCTTTTCAGATCTGAATAATGCTTCATACGATGTTGAGCTTTTAATAAGCTTTCCTTCAACAATTGCAAGGTCTGCTCCCTAGTGCGTGGGACCATGTCTACAGCTACCACCTATGTTGTCCCCACTTCGTAAGGTAAAAGCTTTGGAGGTAATTGTCCGTAAACTGTTTCACATGGGCTGAGTTTGCTTGAAGCATGAAAATTGGTGTTATACCACCATTTGGCCAAAGGCACCCACTGGGACCAATCCTTAGATCTGTCACCCACAAAGTACTGTTGATAATTCTCAAGGCACTTGTTCACAATTTCAGATTGCCCATTTGTTTGGGTGTGGTAGGCTGTACTGTAGGATAATCTAGTTCCTTGAAGTTTGAAAATCTCCTTCCAAAATATACTGGTGAAGGTTGTGTCTCGATCTGAAATTATAGACTGGGGTTACCCATGGAGTTTGAAAACCTGAGTCATGAACACCTGTGCCACCTTAGATGCAGTGTAAGGATGTGTTAAGGGAATAAAATGGGCAGACTTGGATAGTCTATCTACCACCAAGTAGATCACAGAGTACCCATGGGATAGAGGTTGACCCTTTTTGAAATCCATCGTAATATGGATCCACACCCGGTCTGGAACTAGTAAGGGTTGTAGTAGGCCCCCAGGGGCCACATTTTCATGCTTATATTGTTGGCAGATGGTATATTGCCTTATGAATTGTCTGAGATGTTGTTTGAGTCCTGGCCAATAAAAATCACGTCTAAGCATGTGCAATGAGTTGTCATATCCTGAGTGACCTCTTACTGGAGATGCATGGGCTTGCTACATCAAAGCCTCCCGTAAATTGTTATTTGACCCTACAAATAATCTTCCTTTATAGAAGAGTATGCCATTTCTATGTTGTAAAGAACTGGGTTCAATTCATTTTGCTCCCACATAGCCAGCAATTCCTTTGTTGAATCTTCAAAATAGCTCTCCCTTAGCTCATCCAACCATTGAGCTAGACTGAGATGGTTGAGAGAGATCTTGAACTTTCTTCTTTCTTGGACAAAGGCGTCAACCACCTTATTTTCCTTGCCTCTCATGTACTCCACCTTAAAATTGTACCCTAACAGTGGTTAACCATTTTTGCTGAAAAAGGGGTCCCAATTTTCTACTCCAGTAGGTGCTTTAGGCTCTGTTTATCTGTCCTCACTATAAAATTCTGCCCAATTAGGTAGGGGCACCACTTTTGGACTGCTGATACTACTACTAGCAAATTCTTTTTCATAAAGTAGACATTTCCCTAGTTTTACCCTTCAGGGCTTGACTGAAATAAGCAATTGGCCTTCCATTTTGCATTAGGACAGCCCCAATGCCCAATCCACTAGTATCACATTCTAAGATAAATGGGTTGGAGAAATCTGGTAGTGCTAGGACTGGTGATTCTGTGACTGCAACTTTGAGATTTTGGAAGGCCTCAGTGGCTGCAGTAGACCATCCAAAGCATTCTTTTTCAATAAGGCAGTGAGGGGACTTGTAATTGTTCTATACCCCTTTATAAATTTTCTATAGTACCCGATTAGGCCCAAAAAAGCTCTGAGGGACTTTAGATTAATGGGAAAAGGCCAGTCCAACATAGCTTGTATTTTAGAAGGGTCAACCTTAACAACCTTAACACCCTGATCTGAGACTATGTACCCAAGGTAGTCCACCTCCCAGCACCCAAGCCTGCACTTAGACTTTTTTGCGTACAGTTAGTGTTTTCGCAAAGTCTCAAAGGTTGCTTGGAGGTGCTGTAAATGATCCTGCCAAGTCTTGCTATAGATTAAAATGTCATCAGAGAAAACTAATAATTATTTCCTTCTTAAAGGTCAAAAAATCTCATTCATTAGGCTTTGAAATGTTGAAGGAGCATTGGTCAAGCCGAAATGTATGACTAAGAACTCATAGTGTGCTTTGTGGGTTCTAAAGGCTGTCTTAGGTACGTCTTTAGGTATGACCCAAATTTGGTGTAATCGGAACTCAAATCCAACTTAGAAAATAACTTGGCTCCATGTAATTCACCCAAAAGTTCATCAACTACTGGTATAGGAAACTTATCTTTTATGGTTTCCTTATTTAAGGCCCTATAGTCCATACACACCCTCCATCACCCATCTGCCTTCTTGCTAGTAAAACAGGGGATGAAAATGGGCTTTGACTCAATCTGATAATGCCCGTTTTCAATAACTCCCTAACAATTTTTCAATTTCTTCTTTTTGAAAGAAAGGGTATCGATAGGGTCTTACCGATATAGGAGGTGTCCTTTCCTTTAGTACAATGGCATGATCATGAGATCTGGTTGGTGGTAAACGTATAGGCTCCTCAAAAGTATCTGGGTACTGTTGCAGCAACTTCTCCATTGCTGGAAGTACTTGAGATGTGTCTCTTGCCATAGGTTCCAGGAGTTGTAAGAAGATACCCATTTTTCTAGCTTTACTCACCTTAGTGACTTCCCTCCTCTCCATTTATTGAGTTGGATTTAACCCCTGTAACTTTGCTTGCTTGCCCCCCAAATTGAACTCCATAGTTAGTTCTGAAAAATTCCAAAAAATTTATCCCAGAGTTCGCAGCCAATATACCCCTAACACTATATCACCACCGGCCAAAGCCAAAACATACAGGTTAGTTAAGAAATTGTGGCCTTGAATAGTTACCTTCACTGCATCAACTTTCCTTTCACTAGAGAGCAACTCACCATTTGCCACTCTCCCCCATATCTCTTCCCCTTTTTCTGCCCCTAGTTTACCCCTTTTGACTATAGAAGATCTAGAAAGTTATAAGTACTTCCTGAGTCAACGAGGATAACTACCTTCTGTCCTCCCACTTTGCCAACCACCCTCACTACAACAGATTCATTTTTTGGCAACGAAATTCTTAGTGGCAAAATTAAATTGGTTGCTGAAAGTACACCTTTAGCAATGAAAATTAAAATTCGTTGCTAAAAATTTTTGTGGTCATTTTTCAGCGACCAAATACCAATTTTGTCGCTGAAAGTGATTTTTATGAAGAATATTTGGCAACAAAGATTGAAGTTTGTCGCTAAAGGTGGTATGTTCATTCTTTTAGTGACTAAATATTATTGTCGTCACTAAAGGTGACTTTTGGTGACAACACAAGTCGTCGCCAAAAAGGTCACTAAAGGGCAAAGGCTTCCCTCGCTTTTATTTTTTGGGTGGGTTCCTCTCTTTTTCACGTGATTTTGGACTCCTAGGGTTCTTCTCTTTTTCAGTCATATCTCTTCTATCCCTTCACCCCCTTGCCCGTGCCGTCGACCAGTGCTGCCTTCACCATCGTCCATCGCAGCAAAAATCTTGTAGATTCAGAGGACATTACTACAGTGGTTAAATTTTTTCAGTCTAGGCTGTTCTAATACACTTCTTGTTTCTCTCTGACCACAATATCCTCTCCAAAATGTTGCCTTTGCAGTGTGCTCAGGCTTTGCTCGCTCTCGATAGATTCTCGGGATTTCAAAAGAATGGTGTGTATGTCTCTCTTCAAGTCACATTCTCTTTCTATGTCGTCTCTTGTGAATCTGATTTTTTATTTTCAAGGAGAGTCCGTTAAAGAACTTGAGCGTTGTTCGCTCTTGACAGTGAGTTCACATTCATTACAGAATGTTTTCTCTATTTTATTTTTCACTTACGAAAATCCTTCCTTTGTTTGGTTCCTTTTTTATGTCTTCAGGATTGTGGAGTCTGGGGATATTCAAGGCCAAGGGATGTTGAGGCAATTTCATTGACGAACGTTGAGGAAGATGTCTCTATTGCCTACAAGATTCAAGAATTGTTGCAGGAAACACATAAAGAAGAGAAAATGTAGGTTGATTATAGGTTACAAGTAGTAGAAGATGCCATGGAGTCAGAGTTATGAAGTTGCTTTCCACATTCTTTTCATGGTCATGTTGGTTAGAACCCTAGTATTTGATCAATCGATGATTTCTAGTTTTTGATCAATCTATGATTTTTGGTAGTTAGTAGGATGGAGTAAAGAGATGTGGTGTTCAAGGAAGTTGGTTTGGAGGGGGGTGAGTAAGCATATGCAAACTAAAGATGAAGGAAAAATCTTCGTCGTTTTTTAATTTTTGAAACGTAGTGGGGTTTGTAGTTGGAATTTTTGTGTAGATTAGTGAATGGTGACTGTCACAATTGTCGATTTAAAAACATTGGAGTGATAACATTTTTTAGCTTTAGTAACATTATTGCACTTATACGGATAGGTATCTTCATGAACATGGGATGTAATGTCTATTCTAATGCAGCTTGTTTTGTGACTAAAGATGGCTGAGAGAGGCCTATAAGTATCAGAGTGGTTTGAAGGTTTTTTATGTTTTTGTGAAATGTCATGGAACAACGTTTTAGTAACAGCAGACAATTTTAGAGTTTAATTAAGCTGGCTTGGAAATATTATAGATCTGCTGGGATAGGACCTTTATGGAGTTCATTTTTCCCTGCCTTGTCCCAATTTCGGTTAATAGTGGGCTAATCATACCACTTTCATTTTTAACATTTATCTTTTCTGTTGGAGTACAATTACCTCGAGCAATAGACATGCTCTGTGGTATCACACATTTTGATTCTTGTACTGTTTTGCTGGATTTGACTTGGTAGTATGTTCTTTTTCTAAGTTGCACCCATTAGTAGTTGTCTTTTTATCTTTAGTTTTTTGCATTTAATGTGATATGGAATTTGGGGGTCATGATTTGGGATTAACATTTTGAAGTAGCTTATGCTTTACTCTTCATCTAGACTATGCAAAGCAGCAATCCATGCCCCTGCCTTGTTCTTGTTGTCCTGCAATGAGCACTGATGGATCAGTGCTTTAGTGTGTAGGTTAGAATTCACAAGTTCATGGAGAGAGAAAAAAAAAAAAAAAGAAAAAGGGTGATCAAGATCAGGAAAAAGGTCGGAGGTGACCCTGATGCTGTTGTCAAGGAACAAGAGCAGTTAAGAAAAAGGTCACTAATTTGATGAAGAAGCAAAAACTGCTAGTAGTAAGGAAGATAGTGAAGGGACAGATGATTCAAAACCCTAGGACCAGGATGCCAAGGTTAAGCTCTTAAGATATGCTGTAATGACATGGATGAGGTTAGTAGTTCTCAACTAGTGCGCTTTCTAATAAGGTGCTTTGCACCCTTGCACTTTGCAGGTTGGGAGCCAGCTGATTGTATTGTTTGAAAATTCTTTCCGAAGTAACTTTGCCTATAGAATGTGGAGGTGATATACATATTTCCTCGACCATCCTTGTACATGATAAGATTGTTTGTTTGGGAGTTGGCTTGGTAACTTAGCATCAACAGAGGATCTTGCCTGTATAATTTGATTAGGTTCTTCAGTTCGTGTGCTGCTTGCATCTATAACCCGTGTGTATCTTTAGAGCATTATGAATATTTTTTTACTGGTCTATTAATTGTGGAAGTTGTGGTGTTTATATAGGATTTGATTAGAACATCTTGCGTAGAGAAATTATTGGGATAAAGAAAACAAAGGATGAAAAGGAGAAGAAAGCAGATCAAGTAATGGCTAGCAAAGCTTCATATGCTATTTCTCTTTTTTACTCATAAAATTTGTTTCTCGTGCTAATTGAACAATAGAACAATAGGTCATTGACTAATATTTATTCGATATATTTGAGTTCCTTTTATTAATTATGAAATGCATTTTCTTTGTCAAACGTCCAATGCCTTTTTTAAAATATAATTAAAACATATGACACTTTTATGAACTTTAAAATAGCAATTTAAAATTGGATAAAAATAGCTTAGAAAATAAAATTCGGATAAAAATAATTGCCCAGAAAATCAAATTGGTCAGTAAAAAGGGAATGTTTTGAACGAAGCATGTTCGAACAGAATTAAGGCAATGATGACAAACATAACAAGACTAGACAAAGTTAGTGACGAATTTGCTTGTTCGAACAAAAAGATCAGTTCGAACAGAGTTATCTTAGTGACAAAAATTGGAATTTCGTCGCTGACGAAAAAATTTTAGTGACAAAAATTGTATTTTTAGCGACAAAAAATTTCGCCATTGAAGGCCAAAAACTGTTGTAGTGCCTCATAGTTTTCAGATTTAGGGAACTTGTTAAAGTATGTAGTGAGATTTTTGGATTTGCCCTGATAGCTTCTAGGTCCACTTCTTCCATTTTGAGAGCATCATCAAGCTCATTCTCGTCTAATTCACCCGGTTTCCCAACTCTCCATTATGAATAATTTTGAATTTTTGCAAACATGTTTAGATGTCCACTTTTCATCACAATTGTAACATAGCCCATTCTCCCTTCTTTCATTCATTTGGAATGGTGTCAGTTATGGATCAGGTAAGTCTTTTTTTGGTTGCTGTTGGTTGATGGTGGAATGTGGCATGTGGTTCGAGGAGTAGTGGGATGGAGTTTGGAGAATACCCTTGTTGTTTTTTCTGTTGAGTAAGTCATGCTCCTTTTGGATCTTGGCCAAACCGTAGGCAGTAATTAGATTGGGGGATTAGACATTATGACTGGCAACCTTATCTCATCCTTAAGCCCACTCAAGAAACAGCTCAATTTGTATCCTTCTAATAGGCCCCTTCACCTGTTTGATAATGTTTCAAACGGACTCTAATACAATTCTACGCTAGAAACTTGTTTGTGTTAGACCTATCCATAAAACTCGAGATAGAGAGGAGCGAATCACTTTCAAAAGCCACAAACTCTAGGCTTCTATTCTCTGCTTCACCCATTGCCATCTGGATTGCCGTAAGCTCCATTAAAAGGGATGACATTCTTGGTATAATTTCTGATCGAGCCCAAAAAGCCATACCGTGATGATTGTAACAAATACACGCTATGGAAACAAGTGAACATCTTACAGCCGCATCTTTGTTAATTTTGACCCACCCGTTTCTTGGTGTTGCCCATAATTTCAGGTCCTCTTTTGCTTTTTTGGCCCAGGCTACCAGGTGCTCTTGATGACTCCACTGAACTTGGGTAAGGAGTTGATTAGGATTCGGTATAATCAAGTCATGAACCTTCTTGTTTCGAGCAAAACACAACGTATCCAGAGTTAGAGCAACGTAAAGAACAAATGCATGTTCAAGTCTGGGATGAAGATGTAAACTCACTGTAGGATTGATTAACAATTTTATCCAACCTAAAATTGATATATCACCGAAAGCTTGAACATCCAGTGGCCATGGAGCTTGATGCCAGAGACAACAAGCAAATGGGCAATAAAGAGATGCTCACAAGTTTCTTCTCCAAATCGGCCTCCAAAGAAAGTGTTTAATTCTATCTAGGAGTTTCCACTTCCAAAGGCATTTCCAATCTTCTTGAGGGATAACAGCCAAAGGTGGTTCGTGACCATGCAAAAGTGCTTCGTATGCACTTTTTACAGAAAATTCTCCATTAGTTGAGAGTACCCACATCGCCCTGACCATGTCCCCCTACGTTGGTATAGGTAGGCGTAAGATACCTTCAGCACTTTCCCCAGTTCAAAGTTGACAAATCAGCATTTCATTCCATTCTACTGACTGGGATTCTCAGATCTTGAACCTTCGTATTCCAGTCCATTTCTCCTTCTGGTATACACGGCATAGGCTTGGAATTCATTAGGTGGATGACCTAGGGGTCCAGCCAACTTTTCAGCTGAGAATGAGCACCTATCTTGTAGCATAAACCTTGTTCCAAAATTGGTCGACATTGTTGAATACCATGCCAAAACCATCAGCCCCGAAAAGTCGATGGAGGAATACTCATCAGATCCGTTCTATAGTATTTCGCCCTAATCATCTTCTCCCACAACAGGTCCCCTTGTGTACATAATTTCCAGTCCATCTTCGATATAAGAGCTAAGTTCAAATCATAGAACTTACGAAATCCCAACCCACCAGCAGCTTTCGGCCAACAGATAGTGTTCCATGCTCTTGGTATGAAATGGAATCGCCGCTGCAGCAAATTTAATCAAACACACCCAATCCGCTTGAGACAGCAGCTTGACCTTCCAGCCTACAATTCGCTTTAGAATTTTCCCCTTTTAACTTGAGATGGGCCTATTCCTTGGATCTAGGTAGGAGCAGCGGCAGCCAAAGATATTTCCATCCCAATAATGCTAGGCAAGGAGCTGGCAATCCGTTGTTACACATTCTTACAAAAAGATATCGAGGATTTCCTGAAGTTAATAGTTTGACCCGATCATTGAGAATAGGTGTCAATAATAGACAACACTATTCTAGCTTACCTCTCTGTGGCTTTGGGATATTCTAAATTCCTCCTTCAAGAACTTCAGACGTGGCAAGTGCTAGAGATTGGTCATCTTCATCCAAAAGGACCAACATTTTTTCCCATGGGGGAAGTAGAACCTCGGAATCTATAGTAGCAAGAGAGCGCATTGGTGTTCGAATTAGAGCTTCTTCCAACGAGAAAGACGTTATCTTTATTGGGTCAGGTGACAATGGGATTGGCTCTTAGGTTGGTACAAGAGTGGATTGTGGCTGTAGATGTTGATGTTGGGCTCCAGAAGAATGGAAGGCCAATCTTTTTACAGATATATTGGGCTTTGAAGAAATGAGGGTATCAAGTAGGCCTGTTTGGGTGTCAAGAGTTGGTGGGCCCCACAAATTTTTAAAAAAATTTGTGGGGTAGTCCCACATATGATGGGTTCCCTCATAAGCTATCGCCTCCTGGGAATCCGTCATGAGTGGGGGGACGATGGCAGAAGTGTCAGCTATGGTAGTCTTGCTTACGCCAGAGGACTGAGGGAGAGAACACCTATTGACTTCCATGGAATCAGGCAAAGGGTGTCTCGGATGGAGACATGTGGAGCCCCTCTGGCAGAGGTTGATAAAGGCGAAAAGAACTCTGACTGTCACATGCTGGTAGTTGAGTTGTACACGAGATTGAGTTCGAAACCAAGGGAAGTGCCGTTGAAGATTGTCCCACCACAGATGTAGAAATTGCACCCGAATTAACTGGAGGTTCTTCATTCAGATGGAGAGAAGCCACCAGGGTCTCTCCAGCGAGAGTCTCTTTTTCTTTAGAGCTTAGGATTGGTTGATATTGTAAAAAGGGAATTTCGCTTCCTTTTCAAGGCGATTGACTTGTATCCCCAATCTCTTCAGTACAGTTGTTCGGCAAAAGTCCTCTACAAGGGGTTGCAACAAACCAATTCCCAATCCTGGAAGCCGCAATTGCTTGGAGAAGCGACAAGAACCTAACCCTTCAGCTCGAAGATTCGGTCCGGAAGTACCTTCCAGTGGGCAGAGTGAAGGGTGGGTAGTACAAAAAAATTGGCTGTGACAGAGTCGCCCACATTTTGAGCAGAACCCCGACAAGCGTTCATGACGGAACACAATTTTTGCTGGTGGTTGATTTTTCCATCGTAGGGAGTAACCCAATATCAACGGTTCATCAACCTTGAAATCAATCTTGAGTCTTGGGTAGTTAGTGCATACCAACATTCGCTTCTGTGGAAAATCGCATTCTAACACAGACCCAATCGAATTTCCAATGTCTCTTAGGAGATCATGGTGTGATCCACATAAAGGCACACCATGGAATTACACCCATAAAGGGACGGTCGAAAGATCTACCTCCTGCCACGCCAAAACAACAAGCCAGGGTTTGAGGACTAATAAAGATCCACGGATATTCCATGGGTCTCTAGAAATTGCAAGCTCCTGCTCCTCCTCAGAATCAAACAAAAAAAAGAATCTATTCTCCTTCAAATCTTCAATTTGGAGAGTGGGTGCAAAGGGCCAAGCTTTAAAAATCACCTCCTACACAGCGTGAGGGCTAATCTTTCTTTCGGATACAACTCTGCCAATCAACACTAGAGCTGAGGCCTCTTTCACATTTTGGTTTTCCTCCTCCTCCAAAGAAGTATTTCTTGGGGTCATAATGCAATCTTGGTCAGAAGAAATAAGTTCTTTCGAAAAATAGTGAGAGGTAGGCTATATGTATTTCTGTTTATCGATGGACTTTCTGGTAGTTGCGGGGTTCAAGGTTGTAGAAAGAGAATGGCTTTGAGTGGTTGATTGGGAGGGTCAGATTGGGAGGAGTCCCACTTGGGGTCAGTTTCAAGAAGGTAAAAAATGAAATCGGAAAGTTTACCAAAGTGGAAACGGATGTGCAGAGCGAAAAGGAAAGAGGTGCAGGATCAAAAGATGGATGGTAGTATAATCTCCAAAGAGTTTTCGTAAAACAAAAATGGTGTCTCTTTATTTTTCTTTACAGTTGCTTTGCTATACACAGTTTGCCCAATCGAATTTCCAATTCTCAAGATCATGGTGTGATCCACATAAAGGCACACCATGGAATTACACCCATAAAGGGACGGTCGAAAGCTACCTCCTGCCACGCCAAAACAACAAGCCAGGGTTTGAGGACTAATAAAGATCCACGGATATTCCATGGGTCTCTAGAAATTGCAAGCTCCTGCTCCTCCTCAGAATCAAACAAAAAAAAGAATCTATTCTCCTTCAAATCTTCAATTTGGAGAGTGGGTGCAAAGGCCAAGCTTTAAATAATCACCTCCTACACAGCGTGAGGGCTAATCTTTCTTTCGGATACAACTCTGCCAATCAACACTAGAGCTGAGGCCTCTTTCACAAAGTTTTCCTCCTCCTCCAAAGAAGTATTTCTTGGGGTGATAATGCAATCTTGGTGAAATAAGTTCTTTCGTAGTGAGAGGTAGGCTATATGTATTTCTGTTTATCGATGGACTTTCTGGTAGTTGCGGGGTTCAAGGTTGTAGAAAGAGAATGGCTTTGAGTGGTTGATTGGGAGGGTCAGATTGGGAGGATGGTGGGGGCTGGTGGAATCCCACAGGGTTGGGATTTACGTTCATGTGGGGTTTCAAGAAGGTAAAAAATGGAGAAATCAGTAGATGGTTATAGAGGGGAAAGTTTACTATTGATGGAGTAGGGAGAGGGAGGAGTCAAAGTGGAAACCGGATGTAGCGGAGAGGAAGAGCAGAGCGAAAAGGAAAGAGGTGCAGGATCAAAAGATGGATGGTAGTATAATCTCCAAAGAGTTTTCGTAAAACAAAAATGGTGTCTCTTTATTTTTCTTTACTAGTTGCTTAGCTGCAGTAGTATATGCGCTGAAAATATGGAGGCATTATTTGTATGGGGTTAAATGCAAGATTTTCACTAATCATGATAGCCTCAAATATTTTAACGCTCAAAAATAACTGAATATGAGGCAATGACGATGGTTGGAGCTGATTAAGGATTATGGCTGTAAAATTAACTACCACTCAGGGAAAGCCAATGTGGTGGTGGATGCACTGAGTAGGAAGTTGGTGGAGACAAGTTCAATGGAAGTGGTTCCTGAGGGAATCATGAGAGACTTGGAAAGGGCCGACATCGTGCTCATAATTGCCGATTAGTTTGTCTCAATAGTAGGCCTCTGGTTGCAACCTACGCTGGAGGAATTGATTCAGGAGGCCTAGAAAGAATGATAAGGTGATAGAAGAGATTAGAAAGAAGATTGAAAAAAAGGAAGACCCTGACTTTGAGGATGAGGATGGATTATTACAGTATCGAGACAGAGTTTGTGTCCCAAGTATAGAGGGTATCAAGGACTTGATCTTAGCAGAGGCTCACACTATGCCTTATAGTATTCACCCAGGAGGCACAAAGATATCTAGATATTAAGGAGGCCTTTTGGTGGCCTAATATGAAGCGGGAAATAGCATAATTTGTTACTCAATGTTTGACCTGTCAGAAGGTGAAGGCAGAGCACCAAAAGCCAATAGGAACATTTAGAGGTCCCTGAATGGAAGTGAGAAGGGGTAGCCATGGATTTTGTAGTAGGGATGCCTCGAAATATTGCGGGTTATGATGCTATATGGGTGATCGTGGACCGATTGACCAAGTCAGCACACTTTTTACCCATTAGGGTGAAGTATACCCCGGAAAAGTTAGTTGAGATTTATCTCCAAGTTATTATTAGGCTCTATGGAGTGCCCAAAAGTCTAGTGTGAGATTGGGATGCAAGGTTCAATTCAAGATTCTGGAAATGATTATAGGAATCGTTGGGTACTCGGTTGAATTTCAATATCGCCTTCCACCAATAGACAGATGGACGGTCATAATGGAGTATACAGATTCTAGAGGATATTCTTAGGGCTTATGTGATGGATTCTAAGGGAAGTTAGGCTCAGTACTTGACTTTAGCAGAGTTTGCATACAATAATAGTTTCCAGGCAAGTATCGGTATGGCACCATATAATGCATTGTATGGGCGGAAGAATAAATCACCACTGTATTGGGATGAGGTAGGAGAAAGAAGAATGTTAGGGTTGAAAATAGTCCTAAAGACGAGAGAACATACAAATAATCAAGGATAGACTTGGGACAACCCAAAACCGGCAGAAGAGTTATGCAGATAACCGAAGGAAAAAGCTTTAATTTGAAGTAGGGAGTGAGGTATTTTTGAAGATCTCCCTGACAAAGGGTATAACACGGTTTAGGAAGAACGAAGAGCTTCAACCTAGGTTCATAGGACCCTTTGAAGTCTTAGAAAGGATTGGACTCGTGGCGTACAAGTTGCCCTTACCCCCCTTGCTTAGAGGGAGTTCACGATGTGTTCCATATATCACTCTTGAAGAAGTACGTACCCAACCCTACCCATCCCGTAGAGTATGAACTGTTGTAGGTTAGAGAGAACCTTACATATGTGGAAGAACCAGTAAGGATCATAGATAGAAAGGAACAACAGTTGAGGACTAAGACCAATCCACTTGTAAAATTTTGTGGAGAAACCATAGAGTAGAGGAGGCATCATGAGAATTAGAGAGTGAAATGAACTCAAAATACCCGCAATTGCGGGAAGATCAAAATTAACAAGAATTTTTGCTCTATTAGTTTTGCTTTACCTTGTGATAGAATTTTTACGAAACTTAAATGATCTTTTGCTTTCTGTCTTTGGCTGTAACTCTCTACTATACGACTGAATACTTGGACAAGGATATATATGAATTGTGTGGTTGTGTATGATATATATAAATGCACCTGATTAGATTATGATATTGAAACTAGTACTTTTACTACGCTATCAAATGTCATTGAGTCACCGACCCCCACGCTCACAGTCCATGACTTCCCCACCCTCTCCCCCATGTAGGAGAATGACCGCGCGAGAGTATCGCAGTCTGTTCCATATGGCTCCCTAGTCTCGCAACCTAATGTCGCTTCGGATAGTCATGTTGCTACCACTAAGGTTGCACATAGAATGGGTAGCAAGGTTTTCAGTAGAGTGGATACCACCTCAGCAACTGCAGTTGCAGGAGGATTTGATGGGGACTCAGCAGCCCCCACACCCTCAAATGGAGGACGAGTCTAGTCCCTCCAAATAGAGGCACCTCGTGGCCCCCGAGCACATCATGTACAGACTTACTCCTATTATTGGTCGGATTCGCAAAAAGACCCAACTGCAGTCAGAGTGTTGAAAGAAGTGACTATAGGATCAAGCTCAGTTAAGGGGCAGAATGTTAGCTCAAAAGAGGATCCAGAGGAGGATCCGGAAGAGGATCCGAATGAGGATCCAATGGAGGAGGACCTTTTGCCTAGTTTTGTAAGGGGTTAGCAAGAGGAGTATCCAGAGGCGAGCCCATCGTGAGAGTATGATCACTAGGAGGGTACTAGAAGAGTATATGGTACGTGTTGTTGAAAATTCGCAAGTGCACGAAATCGTAACAAGTAATATAGTAAAAAGAAAGGATGTCGAACCCACGAGGACTACTCACCTATTAACTATTGAAATTGTTCTAATTCTAAATTATTTGAAAATCAAGAAAAGTGATGGATTTTGAATTTGCAGAAAAAAAATAAATAAACTTAAAAAAATTTCACCCAAGAAGAAAACACTAAGGCATCCGACTCACCTAACCAATCAAATCCAAAATCCTAACCATGCAATCAGTCAATTATCAACCTCTTTGACGGCGAAATATTCTAATTTATCTAAGACCCTCTCTCGAGTAGAATTAGAATTACCCAACATACAACAACTTGCGATATGTCTATGCGAATTTAGAAGCAATTGAACACAATAAGATTAATAATATTTCTCATAAAAGCCACACAAACCACGTTGGCACATTCCTGTCTTGCGTTCAATTCATGGCATACATCATTTGAAGCTAAACTACGTGCATCATCTCTTGAGTTAACACGCATACAACAAATCATTCAACTATTGGCCAGATAATTAAAAGCATTAAACTCAATGATGTATACTTCAAAAAGAATGGTAAAAATTTGATCACATGGTAATAAGCTTCAGAATTGTCATGGAGAGGCTACATCGTAGCCTTAGCAATAGAAATTAGTTCATAGCAAAATCAGAATAAATCAAAACAACTCTGGAATTCATAATGAAAATTATACAAAGAAAAGAAAAGATAAAAGGATTAAGAAGGAACTATATGTAGATCGAGAATCTCAATTGTTGACAAACTCCAATTCAGCCTCCGTCTTCTTCACCTTGTTCCAAGCTTCGGATTCCACTCAGTGGTGAAAAACTCTCCTTTCTTTTTTCGTCAAAACAGGGTTCAAATAGGCAATTTTCCTTAACCTCTGACTTGATGCTCCTTTTTCACCTTTTACTGTTCCTTTTTTGGAAAATCTCAAAACATGAAAGTTGTAGCCTTTTCTCTTAGATTTTCGTAGACACCACAATTGACCTCATTCGAGTTCTATATCAAAAGCTATGCTCCAAATACCGAAGGGTGTTTCAGGAATTCCAAGAATTCCAACAAAGGAAAGTTTCCTTTGTTAGTTCCAATGAATCCTTCATTTGATTTATTCCTCCTCTTGTTTCATGTGGCACACCAAAACCTAATAGATGTTTAGGTTTTCTTTAAAATAAAAGCACACGTTGGCCTCGCATTGTGAGCTGCACCCCAACCTCTCATTGACTTGGTGAATCCCGAAATTCTTGGCAGATTTGTTCCCCGACTTCCAGCTGGATTTTGAACTTCAAAACGGTGTAACTAGGTTTCAGGCTCTTCATAAAAGTTTTAGGCCTTCGTCTTAGCTTTCCAAAGAATCAAACAAAACTGGAAACCGATGTCTGTAGGTCCCGTTACAATCGATTGATCAAACAGTATTCTGGTTTGCCTAGACCGGGCTTACTAGGGTTTTGCTTTGTTGACCTAACCCGAATTTGGCCTCTTCACATCAGCCCAATTTCACCTAATCAAACACATGTAAACTGCAAAATACCAAGAATTTCTAATAATTCAGTAAATGTAAAATACCTCAAATTCTAGACAACTAAGTAAAGAAACACATATAAATGCTCTAAATCAACACAATTATGATAACCAAATGTGTGAAATAAATTCTCACATCAGTACGGCACCAAGTGTCCTCGATGATATTCCTGAGACCCACATCCCCTTGCAGGAGGTGGATTCTAAACCTAGGTATCATAAACCTTCAAGCAACGTAATCCATGACCCTAATATAGTAGGTCGGAGCTACGAGGAGTAGTGGGGCAAGCTCAAACACTTGTCCTCACCCTTATGGTCTTAGGCCCCCACGATCAGGGCAAAACCACTGGTAGTAAGAGAGTAGATTCTGAGGTTGGAATTCTTTTTAAGAAGGGAAGGATGTGAAACCCCGACTTAGAGACTAGTATCGTTTATAAGTTTAGATTTTCTTTCATATCGATCTAGACATTGAAATTTTATTTCGTCACTCCTAAGTGTTCCACTATCCGGAATTATTGAAAAATGAAATGTATGGTTTAATTTAAAATTTATGACCAAGGTGAAATTTTACTTTACATTTATTTTGGTCTATTTTGTTAATATCCAAATTTTATACTATGTGCTAGTCTTAAAATAAGCATATTTTAGGTCTTTGTTTTGCATGATAGGGTGTATTTCAAAATTCTTTTAGAGATTAGAGTCCCATTATTTTGAAGTTTTATAGCTAATTTTATAAATTTACAAAAATTCAATTACCTTAAATTTAATTTATGAGTCTTACATTATAATTAGGGTGTGAATATTTAATTAAGGAGAATGAAGGGTAGAATTTCAAATTCATAGAGAACTGGCGATATAAACAAGGTTGGGGCAATTAAATCAATTGCCCTCCCTTCTATTCTTTCTTCTCCATCATCGACCATTCCACTCCCATTTTTCATTATGTGCATACAACAGCTTAGAGAGAGAGAGAGAGAGAGAGAGAGAGAGAGTCAAAAGTGCGAAAGGGAGGAAGACAAAGAATAAACGAAGAAGAAGAACTGGTGGATTTCGTTGGTGATTCAGTAAGTTTTGAGAGAATAACTTAGAATCTTTGTTTTTTTGGTTGCATGTAATGATCTAGAGTTGGGTTTGTGCACAGGGTCAAAGAGAAGTGAAAAACATCAGAAAAATCGAAAGAAATCAAGGTAAAATAGTTATAGGTTGTGAAACTAAAGGAGGAAGGGATTTTTGATGGAGATTTGGTTGTTTTGATTGTGTTTATGTATCAAAATATTTAGAAACTTTTTTAGATTATATATAACTCGTTGCATGTGTGATTTAGGATACAAAGATTCAAGAAATCGATTTGAAACCAACTTAAGTTCTGCAGAATAGAGTCTCATTAGGGACTATTTTATGCTGATTCTTGTACTGTTTTGATACCAAATCAATTTTATCTGAAAGCCCTTTCAAAACCAAGGATTTTGACAAAAATTTAGGTGATTTGGATATCTATTGAGTGAGTTATGAATTTTTAAAGTTTAGATGTCAAGCTGTCACCCAGCCTTGCACGTCCCAAATTTCTTGTTTCGAATATCATTTAAGGCATTTCAAATCGGGCTTTTATGAATTATATTTGAACTTTATGTTTATGAAAGGGAACATTTTGAGAATAAATTTCCGTGCATTTTAGATGAAAAAGGAGTGAGTTACATGGTTTTGAAGTTTGGTGTGTAAACTGGACACGAGGTGAAACGTTCCAGATTTTTTCTTTGTTTCGGAGGTCTTTTAAGGACCCATTTCAAATCAGATTCTTATGCAGTTTGTCTTGAACTTTAAGTTTATGGAAATAGAAGCATGTTAAATAAATTTTGTTATTTGAGTCTGTACTGAATAAGTTATGAATTTTTGAAAATTAGAGATTGAGCTGGAGATGCAGTGGTGCGCTCCAAATTTTTCAAACTTTGTAAAATTTATTTGAAAGGCCTTTTCAGGTCATATTTTTGTATTTCTAGTTTTGAAATTTAAATTTAAAAAAGTATTTTGAAACTGACTTTTGAAATTTGAGAAAGATAAACAAGTTACAAATTTTAAAATTAGAAAGGTCAAGCTAGAAACAACAGTAGTTTACTCTAGGATTTTTATCTGTTGTGAAGCGTTTTTGAAATAGTAAATCATATCTGATTTTTACATGTTTTATCTTCAAATTTAATTTATGAAAGAAGAAAATTTCAAAATTTGTTTCGTTCAATTTAAAGCTATACTTATCAAGTTGTAAATTTTTGAAGTTGAACTTGTACTTTCAAATAAATCTTTTGAGTAGCAAACAAGCTCTAAATTACCTAAATTTTAATATGTTATAGCGTCAAGTGTGAGGATCATTTTGGCACCCAATTTTAATGGGTTCAGTGATAGTGAAATAGAGTTTTATATTATAGAACCACTGCTGGTTAGTAAAGAAATATATGTGACATAGTATAACATGTTTTGGTTGAAATGAATGATTGTTTGTTGCATCAAGTGAAATTCTAAATTATTTAAGTGACGACTTTAGTATGGCTCACTCGTAGACAAGGAACCACCAAAAGCTCGAGTAGGTAAAGGAAAGTAGAAAAATTATGTTTTCCGAGCACGTCATGAGCATTTGCATTGATTTTCTCAAAAGAAAGAAAAGAAATTTTATGCAAATGAAAGTGAGATTTTATGCTATGTTATGATATGTTATGGGCTAAATAGGATGGTCAGTACCGTACCTAAGTAAGAAAGGTGCATCCACTCCGAAGGAATGCGAGAAGGATGGATGACTCATAAAGGCACCCACTCCAAAGGACAAATGCGCGGCATTTTTACACTGAAAAAACTGTCTCAAATGAGTAATCAAGATCAAATTTATGATGGGATTTGTGAACAAATCTCTTCAAATTTAATCTTCCAAAAATTTTAACCGCTAAACTATTATGTGCTAACCATTGAAAATTTGTGATGATCATCAATTAACTATGTTTAATAGTTGAATTTGTCGGACCATTTAACGTTATTTTTTTAAAAAAATTAAATATTATTGTTCAAAAGAACGTTACTCAAGTCTTTTGAGACATTGATATTACACCCAACGGATTTTACTCTAAGAGTGTTCACAAAAAGCAATATTGTAGAATTCCAACAAATTAAATTTACTAAGTTGTGATTTCAGTTCGTGGCATTTTGTTAATAAATAATAATTTTTGGTTTTAATTCTATCCTTTGGTATCGGTAATCGGAAAATGCTAACTTTAATTTATGCCTGGGGGTCTTATGTCAGGTGATATCTATTGAATCTTTTTTGTGTGGTATTGGTTTTTTTGTGGTATCTGACTAACTCTGTGACGATGGTCTTTCAGTTGTTTCTATTCATGTGGACAGCAAAAGGGGAGTACATATTTTGAGGGGTGATGTATATAGTTATAGAAGTGTGGACGTGGCCTGGTGCTGGTTTTTCATTACACGGTTATTTTTATACTTATGAAAATATTTGCTATTAGCCTATTATTGTCTATTAACTGTTGGGACTTACTGTCGTGTCCAGAAATTAAGATTAGTTCCTAAGTATCAGTTATTACTTAGGAACTTACATCGATGCACTCTGAGGTAGATTCAGAAAAATTGGAGATTCACATAGCTTTACTGGACTGTCTCTTTTGCAGATATCCAAGTATGCGTTTATGTCTTTTGTCCAGGGGTGTCAACCGTCCAGGGTTGTAAATTTTCACATGTTGGTAGATAGCATATTCATGAACTAGATCATAAAATATCAACTGCATGCTACATTTTGGTTGGATATTTTATACGATAAATGTATCCATTTTAGTAAAAAAAAAAATTGGATCTAACAATTAATTCAAACACTGTACAGAAGGCGTCAAGAGATTTCACTCATAATTCAAATAAAATAAAATCAAAATCAAAATTCTGCCGGAAATCAGAGTAAAATATTGAAAACTTAGAAACATGGAAATACAAAAAAATGGAGTAAACTCATAGTTAGCCCCCTATCTTTAGGCAAAAATCAAGTTGCTACCCTTATTTTTCAATTCAACAATTTGAGACCCATAACTTTCAAAACCTATCAATTTTTGCCCCCTCGTCTAAATTAGACGTTATGTCCAACGGAAAATCGTACAAAATGACCAAAATGCCCCTTTAAGACTAAATTTTAAAAATAAATAAAAATAATAAAATTAAGAAATAAATTAAAAATAAATAGAGTATTGAAATAGAGTTTCAATAGTTTTATTTAAAAAATATTATTTTTAAAAAAAATATATCGTTTTTTATTTTTTATGAATTTTTTTAGTAATTTATTTTGGAGGGGCATTTTGGTCATTTTTCATGCTTTTCTGTTTAATTTAACGTCTAATTTAGACGGGGGCGAAGATTGATAGGTTTTAAAAATATGGGTCTCAAATTGTTGAATTGAAAAATAAGGGTAGCAACTTGATTTTTGTCCAAACATAGAGGGCTAACTATGACTTTACCCCAAGAAAAAAGTAGCGCAAACAATTTGGACATGTTGCAGCAAAATGGAAACACCTCTAAAAAATTAAAATTGTTGCTTAAACTTATAGCTAGCAGTGTTTTCAGGACTTCTAGGGGCGGTCGCCAATCTTCTTTTTTTTTTTGGCTAAAATAATACACGTGTCCCTGTGGTATAGACTTTTTCTGAATATATCCCTAAGGTTCAATTTGTTGTCCCGCTGCCCCTGTGGTGATATACCTTTCCCAAAAATACCCCTCCATCCATATTTCATCTCCAAACTAATGGAATTTGCTGAGCTGTCAAAAAATTACACGACATGGCCAATAGAAAGATGACATGTGTTAAATTTGCTAACTGAGCATATATCCTTGTGGTTTCTGTACATTTCACACTGTCAACAATTTTCTCATGCCGAAATTTCCCTTGCCACGTCAGTAAAATAGTCCATCAAGGCCTCTATGAACGTCTTCCCCAAATCAATCGACCACAGATCTCGCCCCAAATCTAATTTTTTGTCAAGCCGACGATTCCCCAAATCAGTCGAAGCTTATTAGCGGCCTGATCTACGAGGTGACCTGAGGAGTCCTGAAGATCTTCTTGGAAAATTTCATTCGTAACACTGTGGCGTACACTGAGCAGGTGCGCCATTGCTAGACGAAGAGTACCTTGATTGCTCAATTGCAGTTGAGTATCAAGGCCCTCTGATTACATATGAAGTACCCAAGGTCGATCCCCTATACATGGAATCCGTTCCGTTTCGCACTTCATCACTAGCTTCGGTTTCGAACCTGTCATCTATTCCGGTCGTCATGCCTATCAATTCAAAGGCCACGAGATTTAATCATCTCAGAAACGGTAATTATGGCAGCAAAGAGTTGATGTCACGCCCCGTGGTAGTACTTACCCCCTAGGCTCTCCTATAGTAATAGAATACACACAAGAGGAGATTATTGCACACATTAATCCTATAAAAGGTCTGATAACTGGCTTTGAAAAAGTTAGCGGAAACGTTTTAGTGAAAAGAGATAAGTATAAAGAAGGAAACAGAACGGATAATAAAATAACTTAGTTAATTCAACTAGGTGGACTTAAAAATATTTTAAAAACAATCTGGTAAAAAAAATGAAAGTTAAGGGTAGCTTGTAGCTTAAGGAAGAAATAGGATAATAGGAAATCTCAAATATATATATTCCGTATGCAGAAGAATGACCTTGTAGTAGGCAATTGACTTGTTTGGATGCTCTGGGACATAATGCCATTTGGGTGGCAAATAGGCACAAAGTAACTTTTAATTAGGACCTTTTGCATACAGTTCCTTGTCCTTTTGACTTGGTGCAACTTCAGATCGAGCAATTTTGATGACAATGCTCGATATGGAATATTCTGACATTAGTTTGACATAAAATTCTAAGTGTTTTTCGGAATATATGGAATTTACTTTGTAGTCTTTTTTCCGAAGACTGGGCCGTAGTTTGTAGTTTAACGGAGACTGGGCCGTACTTGGTAGTCTTACCAGAGACTGGGCCAGAGACATATTCTCAATGATCACATAAGGATCAGGTGGTTGACTTGGTGGCATGGAAGCCAAGGTTGAATAGGTTGGTAGACCATATTGACAGGTTTACGCTCTTAGTAAAACCCATGAGAAGTGTCAACTTCTATCCCCCTCTGTTAGCAAGAAACATAGGGACCAAGGTTTCAACTACATCCACATCAGATGAGTAAGGGGTTTGACAGCTACTTGAACTAATCCTATGTGGATGTAGTTGAAACCTTGGTCCCTATGTTTCTTGCTAACAGAGGGGGACAGAAGTTGACACTTCTCATGGGTTTTACTAAGAGTGTAAACCTGCTCTACGGTTTTGACATGGTAATTTCCTTTGAAACTTGTCAAAGGATTAAAGCTTGACTTGGAGTAGATTTCACTACTCGGGACCTTGGGATATTCCAATCCTGAAGGTTGGTGTTGACTTCATTTACTTTGAATTCCTCTTCATTTACTATTCTGGTATGGGAGGAATGGAACCAGAAGACCTAGAATTACCGAAGAAGATGAATCTAAACAAACGACTCATGCTTAAGCGGTTGGACACTGGGTCGTCTCTAAATCAAGCAACTTACTAAACCAGACAATAAACTTACTTAAGCTTCGACTTTCCGACTTAACAAACCTAAAAGGACATACCCTCTTAGGCCCGCCCGCTCAGGCCTTCCTGGTCTTATTGTTTGGTCACGGGACTTACTGTTCAGGTACACTTTTAGACTGCTAAGGCTTGGGTCGAACTCAATTGGGTTTACTGGAGATTTACTAAGAAGTTTGAAGAAAAGAGACCAAATGGCCAAAAACTCAAACATGAAACGTAGGTACAGATCACTACTCCCGAGGTTTGGCTCTGATACCAAAATGCTAAGTCCAGTGACCAGAGTGCTGACTTAGAAGGGGCGGAAGCGGTGATTACTTAGAGAATGGTGGAGGCGAGCCATGGACTCACACAAAAAGAAGAACAGAAGAAAAGAACAGAAATAGCAGAACAGAAAATAATAACTAATTTAGACCCCTGATTACTCAGGACCAAGCTTCGTTCTACCCGCAGGTCGGCGAATAAAGGCTACTTAGCTGGTATACACTTAGGAAGTGGTCAAAATAAGTTTACTTGTAAAACAAAGCAAATAATCGGCCATACAAGCGGTATGTTTACTTGAATGCATGAAGCAGAATTTAAACCAGCCATGAAGGCGGATGCATGCAGGCATGTTACTTGAAATGTAAAACCGTCCAATCTGGCGGTATGCATGAGTATGTGTACAGAAAGGGAATACTGGACACAAGAATTGAAAGAATACTTCAAAGGTTTACTAGTGCAAAGCACAATGACTTACACGAGGGTACAAGCAGAGAATACATGTTAAACTCGTGAATAACTTAAGGGAGATGAAGATAGGGATAGAGAGAAGGGGGAGAGAATTTGAAACAGAGTTCAAAATCTTAATTACAACTGACTTCAACTTCGGGTTTTAAAGACCAAAGAGTTACTATTGCATCACGCGGAGAAACCACTGTGGAATCATGCGTGCTGTTACTGTGCTGGAATAGTGACCTGTGGACAACTTTCAGTTGCTTTTACTGTTGACTTTTACTGTGAGAGTGAACAGTGGCATGTCGGCTGTCGGTTTACTGTAGATGTCACGAGAAGCTGCTATGGATGAACAGGAACTTGTCGTGGATTGACTTTTGTCTTCACATGACGACGTTTAGAAATTGTCAGCAAGGTTGACGGAATACGGGTCCTGGCTGTCTTGGAGTAACAGGGGATCGCTATGAGGAACTTGACTGGTTGATGAGGACTGAGATGAGGCAGGGGATGGCTCATCTGAAACTTGACCACTGATATGGCTGACTTCGAGTTGCATCTGGCGACACAGGTCTTGCAACTCTTCTTTTGTCTGGGCCAAATTCATGGCAGAGGCTAAGGCAGTCTGGAGACTGGCTTCCTTTATTAAGAACTCTGAAACTTCCTATGGTCTGGGAAATTCCTTGTTGACTTGGTCACAATTCGCTGGACATTAAATTTGTCCCACCATTTGACTTGAAAACGGCAAGCACAAATAGTGGTTATGGCTTGATAATCCCATTTCAGAATCCATGGGACCTTGTACTTACTGGTGAACAAGCAGAGGATAGGAAACTGTCTGTCACGGGTTACTATATCATGGGTCGAGAATCGGCCCACAGCTTCTATGAGTGATGCTGGCAAAATGTCAGTGACAGCACCATACATTGACCACCAGCGGTTGAACCAGGCGGGCAGCTGATTTGCAAACTTATCAAAATTGATAAACCAAGAATGAGAAAAGGTTTCATTTTGAAACAGAAAAACTTTAAACCATGTTTCAATGTAATCATAATAGCTGAAGCCAATTGGTTGTCCTGGCAGTTCTTTGATGATGGAGGGATGAGATCCCCATGACTGGCAGGTCAAAAACTTGATAATAAAAAACTTGTGGAAAATCACTTTCTGCTAGGTAGGATCAAACTTGTCAATAATGGGTTCTATCTGGACTGATTCCGTATGTAGAAGAATGACCTTGTAGTACGCAATTGACTTGACCTTTCAGCCAATGGTATCTTTATGGGTATTAAGTATAAGTTATCCAAAGCACACATTTGTAAAGATAATGTTTGCTTTAAGTCCTCCTTCGTATTGGTCAAAAATATGCCTGACCAAAAAGTCATTTTAGGTACTCCTTTCCTTTGTTTGTTATACCCCTTTACCACGACAAGTAAAGGTCTAACAACTAGTATTTTCGGACAGGATGTCACCTTTGAGTTTGTTAGCCCTCCTATACCTAGAGAAATCTAGTTGTTACAGGAATCTGCTATTAGTAAAACTTTAAATTTTATTATCCAGAAAACTCAACATCTTGATTTCTTGAAGGAAGAAATTAAGTATCAAAGAGTTGAGGAACAACTCTCAAGTCAACATCTGCAAGCGCAGATAAAATCATTCCAAAGTAAACTTGAGCAACAAGTTTGTTCAGATGTGCCTAATGCTTTCTGGCATCGAAAGCAAAATATAGTCAAACTTCCATACATTCCCGAGTTTTGTGAGAAAAATATTCCCATGAAAGCTCGACCCATCCAGATGAATCCAACCGTCATGGAGTTCTGTAAAAAGGAAATCCATGAACTCCTTAGTAAAGGTTTAATTCGTCCAAGTAAATCCCCTTGGTCTTGTGCAGCTTTTTATGTGAATAAAAATGCTGAAATCGAGCAAGGAACTCCTCGTATGGTCATCAATTACAAACCATTGAACAAGGTACTTCAATGGATCAGGTACCTAATCCCTGATAAAAGAGATCTGATCAGCTGCCTCTCTGATGCAACTGTGTTTAGTAAATTTGATATGAAAAGTGGTTTCTATCAAATCCAATTACACGAATGTGCTTTGGATAACTTATACTTAATACCCATAGAGCTACCATTGGCTGAAAGAAGATGTTCCTTTGTCTTCTCGAAGTATTTGGTAGGGATGAGACCTTCCTGAATACAATTAAGGTCGGCACCTGAATCTATGAGGGCTATGACCTCAAAAGAGTATTCGGAATTGACTATAATCGTGACTTTTGAATGCCATTTCTGAAAATACATTCAGCTAACAAGACTTAAGAAATTTATTACTACTTTCAGGATCATCCTGAGGGATAATAGGAATAGTAGAGTCACATTCTGAATGATCAGACTCAGAAGAGGAGGATTGACTTTGTTTCTTAAAAGTTTTGATTAATCTTAAGAAGGAGGACTTCTTGTTCGAGAGTTTTGTTCTTTCTTTTAATCTCGAATTTCTTTTTTGACTTTGGACTTTAGTCTGTAAATCTTGAAGGGTGACAGGTTTATAAGCTTTTTTAAACTTGTCTAAGATTTTATTAAGACTGACTTGGGTTTCAGGGACTTTTAACTTAGTTTCTTGTTTTTGTAATATGTTTTAACTTGGTGAGATACTGAGCTTTTAATTCAGGATCTTCCACTTTGTCGTTAGATCTATTAAGAGTTCTTCCTGTTTACTAATGACATTAAACGTTTTACTTGGTTTACAACAACTATCTTGACATCCTAATTTTGGATTAGGGGTGTCAAATTCTATATCCATACTAGGGTTGGAGCTAAAACTAGATGGGAAATCATCTAACTCTAAATCACTACCACTGGAGTCTCGTAATTAAAGGGGAGAATAACTTAATTTTTTCACTATCAGGGATGTCTAAGGAATTAATGTTTTCCTTAACTCGACATTCTGAATTGTAATGACCTAATTTTTTACATTTGTAACACCTAATTTTACTTTTATCTTTGGTAAACTTTGGTTTGGACCTTTTCCTAAAAGATTTCTTATGACTTTGGTTTACTAACTTCAGGAGGAGTGTATTTCTAAATGACCTTTTGTGGTATTTGTTTGACTTTTTGAAGGATGACCTTTCCTTCTGGTGTTTCTACGTGAAGGTGCTATGGGGGTAGACCATACTGTTTGCAGAAATTACCCATTTCATACTTAGCCTTCTTTCTATCTTTGCTAAGTTGATTACTAATTTTCATATTAATACACATCTTAAGACCTTCTTTGTTGATGGTACTAACAATATCACCATATGTCAGGTTATCATATTCTATGATACCTGAAGGTTGACTTAAACTTCTTGGATCTTATAGGCAAAAAGATTTGGTAATCCGGTAATGAATTTTTCTTTCCAAAAAGGATTTTTACAATCATCTCTAAGCATGACTCGTGAGATGAAGACATCCTTATACCACCTAAAATCACTTAAGTTGGACACTTAAGGTTGCTAAATTGATCATGGATCCTAGCAGAGATATTACTAGGAGTTCCAAGAAATATTTAATAATTGTATAATAAGAGTATTAATACCATTCACTAACACCTTGACCTATGGTTTCATCAAAATGGGTAACCTGCTTTGTCATTCTGAACGGCATAAGAATGAGATACGATCTGCTTCAGTGAGATATTTTTCCCACCATTGGCGAAGAGGCCCAGTGAAACTAGAGATAATTAACTGAACAACCTCTGGGTGACTAAGGGATTTTGAACTAAATAACTATTGGCGACCATGGTCATATGTTATAGTTTATTGAGATTTCTTGCTCAGAAAATCCATCAATATTCCATTCATACAACTTGTCAGAAGAAACAGAGAATTGAATATGGAAATTCTTTCTTCGAATTGAAGATCAGGAGGAGTAGGTTTGCTATACCAATTCTTGGTAAGGGACATAGGATTCGGACGATAAGTCTTAATCCTATTGACTTCTAATTGTTTAAACTAGTCTTCAATTGCACTAATGGTGATCTGGTCGGATGATATCAGATTCAGAGGCTATTGGTTAAGGGTCTTTGATGAGACAAAGAGGGTTTCTTCTCTCAGTTTTACTTTGTTAACTCTAACATTGAGTTTTACTTAAGGCAACTGCTTGGAGGTTCTTAACCCTACTAGTTTACTGGACAACTTAATTAAAGGTGTCTCATTAATAGGGTGTTGACCATCTAACTTAAGCTCGATCTTATGTAGCTAATGACCTATGGTTTTGAGATACTGGTTGGTGTAATTATTTTGTTCAACCAATTGTTTCTTACTATCTGAATCTGGAATTTTAAAGGGTGAGGCTATGACTTCCGACCCTTTATGGGATACAATGATAGTCTCAGGAGGAGGATAACTAGCATTTATGGACTTCTTATCTAAAGTAGTCCATTTGACTTTAGTAAAAACCTGACAATTCAAGTTCATGATATTTTTCTAAATATTCAAAGAAAGCTATGTTCTAACTAATTTGAAGCATAAGTTCTTGCCATTTATCATAAATGACTTTCTTTTCGGCCTTCGTGTGACTTTCACGATATAAGTTTTTTGACTGTGTTGGCTTCAAGACATAAACTCATCTTCTAGAGTTTGCATGTCTGGGCTAAAGGTTTTGCTAATAGTCATTAACTGAGGATCAACATATTTGAAATCTGTCTGGGTAGGAGAGTTTTTCATCAACTTCTACATCCTCAACAGTGACTACAGGTTCAGACTTGGTGGAGTACAGGGGAGTACTAACCTGAGAGTAAACTTGGACACTTTTGAGTTTCCAATGAAGGTCTCGAAGGGCAGGTTCTAGGATACTAGAGGTAGATCGTCAGAGAGACCAACTACCGGGTTCTTGAATCCTAAGTGGTAAAACCTCTTGGTTCATCAAAACTTATTCTAATTGTCCATCAAATATTGTTAGATCATATCTAACTTGATGTTTCACTATGAACTGCCTGGTTGGGTTCTCATTCTCGAGAATCCACTCACTAGGGAAGGTTACATCTTTCCAACGATGGATTTGAGGACTTTGATGTTGGCATCATTGGTATGACTTTGGATAACAAGGTTTGATCTTTAGGACTTTTGACTAAGGCATGAACATTGAGATTGGTTCTAATGCACTTGTAGTAAATCCTATAGATCAAAGCTAAAGGTTGACTTCCTTCTAACATTTCATAACCTGATGTTTTGATGTTCAAGGTTAAGGCTTTAAGAAGGTGTTTGTCACTTAAACTTAAGGTAAAATCAGGAAAACAATCAAAATGGATGGGACCATTATGAAGACTGGACTCGATTATACCTAGGATACTTGTACTGTAATCTGTGAATCGGGCATCTCTGAGACACAGAAGGACAGACGCATATATATATATATATATATCTATACAACAGTTTTCCACCAGTACATTTTCAAAGTGGAAGCTGCCTACAGCTTTCCATCCTACAACAACAGACTACACCTAAATGTACAAGAACAACAAAACGACTACAACTGATATCTAATCAACCCTCGACTCAGTCTCGGAGGTTAGGTCAATAATTTTATTGTCCCTAATACCCTCGACTGGCGACACCGATGGAGGAGGGATGTCAAACAGAAACGTCGGGTCAAACTCAATTAACTCGAAATCCTCAACTACGGGAACTGGGACGGTCGGAGGCTCTTTAAAGTACCATTGGGTCTCGTACCCCACAAAAACCTCAAATGATTCTGTGACATATGTCCAGATCGTCATCACTAAAATATATGAGTCAACATCCAAAAGCTCCTCGCTCATAAAGATTAACATCTGATACGTTCGGGGTCCACAACCATAGCGGTACATACAAGAAAATTTAAACAAAGAAAAGGGTGGGTCCTACTGACTCATTAAGGGGGGATAAAAGGAATATGTTATAAACAATTATCGTAGCATGTAGACAACAAGAATTAAGTTGATAACCATAAACAGGATAACATGTATAATAGATGTAATGCAGGGATGATGCATCTGTTTCCCAGTCATTTCACTTTTTACTTTCTTTCTTTTCTTTCTTTCTTTCTTTCTTTTCTAGTCATCAGAGGTGTCCTTTCAATCTCTCTATTTAACCCCCAGAGTCTGGGTTGTGCATCCCTCCTCTCCTCTGGGACTGTTCCGTGCCCCGGCACCAGACCCTATCAAGCGTATATTGTTTCATGCCAGGAATACAACCACTCCTTTCACTGGTGGCTTGCACTATCCCACTGTTGTGATCAGTACTGTCACCTTTTCATCGACCACCTCTGGGTATGAGTTTCATTTCTGTCATTTCGTTATTAGATTTCCCACACCCATGACATGATTCATGATATGAAGATGCAACATGTCTCATATGCTTCATTGAAAAATCACGTAATCAAAGATGTAATCAAAGAAAATCCATGAATTTCATAAGGCATATGATAATAAAGCAAATTACATGTTAATGGATTTCATATAGCACATAAAAAATGAAGCACAATAAGTCCATAAGTGGCCGGGTCTATTCCTCAATAACAAGGCCTGATGTTTCCATTTTAAGTGATGTTCATGTAGTCAATCAACATCTAAGTCATCATGGCTGCAATGATCTAAACACCACATCCTCAAATAGGCAAGTCCAACAACTTATACAGCTTTTTCTTTTATTTTATTCCTAAACCCACTAATGACCAACTTTTCAAGAAGAGTTTCAAAGATTCTAGGGCCCTTGACTATTGTCGAATTTACTATTTTCACAAGAAAATAAAATCTTTCTGGCCATAAAAAAAAAAAAACCATCTTCCGGGTATATAAAGAAGACATTTCCCCGGGCATATGGCATTTGTTTTGTTAAAACTTCTCGAAAACATTTGCCCTGGGCATTTTTAAAACCTTCCGGGCATATGGCATCTTTTTGTTAAAACTTCTCGGATATAAAAATCTCCCCAGACATTGTTTCTTTAGTAAAAATTTCCGGCTTATAGGAAAAACAAACTCCCCGGCATTTTTTTATAAATCTCCTCGGACATTTTTATACAATTCACCCTGGGCATTTTTATACAATTCACCCCGGGCAATTTTTTATAAATCTCCCCGGGCATAAAATAGCCCGGGCCTATAAACCAAAAATCTTCCCAGTATATAAAAAAAAAAAAAAAAAAAAAGTCTTTCCCGGCATGCAAAACATCTTCTTGGTATATAAAAAATTTCTTTCTCAGCATGTAAAACAAATCTTTCTCGGGCATCAATAAACAAAAGCTTCTCGGCATATCCCTCAAAGGATCTGGCCCCAGGTGGTCCCCAAAGTCTTTTGGCCCTTTCTCTTATAAGTCCTTCGCATATTTTTGTTTGGTTTCAATCTAACACAGTGAGAAGAATGGGTTGCTTGTCTTTTCCCATCTCATGACTAAAGTCACACGTATTAGGCACAATCTGAACATTCCCAATACCCCTATTTAAGACAAACTCTACACCTTACCTCAGCTCATTGATGTATTGCGTCTTGAAAGAGTAAAACACCTAAAAATAGTAAGACACCATGTTAGGAAAAGAAAAGACAAAAGCTGAGGGGAAGAAAAGTGCAGGCCGAAATACCTCACTTTTCTCCACTTCCTCGTAATTTCCTCTCTTTTCTTTGGTCTTTTCCTCCTCTTATCCTTCGGTCAATCTCTTTGGTCACCAGATGTTTCACGTCACTTTCCCTCTCTTTCTCTTTAAGTCAATGAAGTTTCTCTCCTAATGTCGTTATCAGTTTTAGCCGAGTAAATCTTTGCTAACAATATAAATTGAACGTAACTCACTGGTGAATTCCCCCTGGCCACTCTACACACCCTAAGCTAGAAGTCTAGGCAATCATAGTAAATCAGGTCGTACCCATACATAAGCAGCCACCTAAGCTCCCCATATCTCACGTATCTCTTAACAAGCAAAACAATAAATAATGCGCCAATGACAAAGCTCCATCTAAGTGGGTTGTAAGATATGGTAAGAGTATATTTAATGCACACCATATGGTTAAGACACATAGAAAAAGATAACAGGAAAAGGAAACTCGGGCATACAGGGCTCTGTCATCCCGTAACCAAAAATAAGCCTCGGTCAAGCCACTCTCCAATATCCCTGGGCATGCACTCAGATGCTCGGTCATGTACCACTCAGCCCGGGCCCGGGCATTCAGCTCTCAGATACCCTGGTCATACGCTCAAATATCTCGGGTCCAGGTCCCAAAACTCCCGAGGAGTGCTCGGGTTTCAAAACCCAAGAGCATACTGCTCTCGGTCATCCCGAGAATTCAGCTCCCAAACCCCCATTTACCCCGGGAAGATTTTTTCGAGCACTCACGACACCCCGGGACTGGAATACTAGTGATCCCTCGGGACATATCCTACTCGGTGACCTCGGGAATTAAAACTCACGTACCCCGACCTCAAAACTCAATTACCTCATGACTCATTCTTGCCCGATCACTCAAACACCTGCCCTGACAGTCCACTTATTATCCCGGGCACTCAAGCACCTGCCCTACCAATCCCTAGTAAAAGCAAACACAAGGAAAAAAAATTTCACATGAACACAACTAGTATAACTTATACATAAAACTATATTAAACAAGTGGAAGAAACAAGGTAGGGGTGTTATAGCTGAGCACTCCCGTAGAGAGCCAGAGATCCTCTTCAGCTTCAAGAACTCAACTTGTGCTTATGTATTTACAGTATCAGTGCTTAGTTGTGGTTGTAGATCTTGGCTATAGATCTGGTTTTAAGGGTTGATTTCTTCTTCTTTCTGTAATTCTCTCCCTCAATATAAAGTAGTGGAACTTTGTGTTTCTGAAATTGTTGCGTCTTCCGCAAGAAAAGGAATTTTTAGGATTTTATAACTTAATTGTCTCTCTTTTGGTTGCGTTGCAGCAATTGAATTTTCCTTTATGTTTTTCTCAGCAGTCGAGCAGAGGTGCAAAATTATGTTTCATATGTTGGGATTTCCACTTAAATCCTTGACTATCCTTTGTTTGGCTACAGAAAAATTATATCGAAATTCAAAAGAAGATCATCGGCAAAATTGGGTTCGATATTATTCCATAACCAAATCGAATAAATGAGTAAATAACCAAATCGATTTGTTTCAACTTTGGACAGAGTTCGTGTTGGACGAGATGGTCGATTAGGGGTGATTTTTTTGTCAATGACGTGGCAGGGGCAATTTCGGCATGAGAAAATTGTTGATAGTGTGGAATGTACGGGAACCACATGGATATATGCCCAGTCAGCAAATTTAACACGTGTCATCTTTCTATTGGCCATGATGTGTAATTTTTTGACAGCTCAGCAAATTCCGTTAGTTTGGAGACGAAATATGGACGAAGGGATATTTTTGAAAAAGGTACATCACCACAGGGGCAGCGGGACAACAAAATTGAACCCTAGGGACATATTCAAGAAAAGTCCATATCATACAGGACAACAAATTGAGCCCTATGGACATATTTAGGAAAAGTCATACCACAGGGCACGCATATTATTTTAGCCTTTTTTTTTTTTGTACGCTTTTTTGATCTTTTGGCAAACAATCAAACAAAGCAGATAAAAGCTGAGAGTACCGATGTCCTCTGCACCTGGGTGATATGCGGGTAGTGAAGTCCCCGCTTGGTCAGAGTTTCGATAGTTGGTAGAGGGAGAAGAGAGAGAGAGAGAGAAAAAAAAAAAAAAAAAGCTGAGAGTGGGGGAACAAATTGTAATTGGATGTTAACCTCGCCAACAGTTTGGACTTTTACCGAAAAGACCCTAGTTTGTCTGCTATAATATTATTCCATCTGTGTTGTCTCAGGTCTTCAAGATTCAAGAACCACAAAAATTCGTTATAAGACCAGGCTCGGTGAATACAGCCAACCCGTCCTATCCTTTCCTCAACTACTCGTCTACGGCCAGTAACTGAGAAGCTCTTCCCGGTGGGATTTAGAAGCCGGAAGTTTTGCGACAAAAGCCAGCCCCAGCCCGGCCGCATGTAATTTCTTCCTTTTTTGCATCACTTTTTCATGTGCATGAATATTATGCGGTGAAGTTTAACTACTAATTTCACTCGAGTTTTGCATCTCTTCTACTCTGTTTCCATGTGATTTAACAATTTCAATTTATTGGAAAGAAATATATCTATTTGCTCTATTATGATGGCAATCAGTTTTCAGCTAATGTTTTCAGAATATTGATTTACTTGGTGCGATGGAGAAAGCTCAGGTAGGAGTATAAAAAGTTGAAACATCCAAGAAACTTGCGAGAACCACACAAACAATATCCTATTTTCATAGACATTTGATCCACGGCTAATGGCAACATCTCTCTCTTTCACTGCTACAATTCCATGCTCCAAGCTTTGTAGCAGTTCAACTTCACAGCTAATCGCCCAAGCAATCGGAGTGGATGTCCAAGTGTGGTTACAGTAAAGTGTGAATCGAAAGACGACCACAACCTGAGACAGGGATGCCCGCAATTAGAAGTTCAAAACTTGAGATAGGGTCGCCTGTTATTGTGATTGAGGCTCCCAAGATGATGAAGACAGCAACCTCGATTCCATGCCTTCGGGTGAATTCTGGCTTAGTCAAGCCTGGTGATGTGGGAAGGTACACCTTTTCTCTCTCCTCTGAATGCATTTGCATCAAAGTGGACAAATGTATTTGAGAAATCTAATACTAATTATTCTTGCGAAAATGGGTGCAGAATTGTGTCGAGAAAGCCAAAGGATGTCTGGGCAGTTCGTCTGACCATTGGGACTTATCTCATAGATGGGAAATACTTCAAGCCCTTGGAGCTTGATGAATGATTCAGTAGACTATGAGGTCATTTTAGCTCGACGCCATCTTCTACATAAGTTGTGAGAAGTTTTGAAGAGTTGCCGAGGAGACCTTGTCTTTATTTTAGCATTCGCTTTCTTTCTGGTCTAAAGGTTTTTTTTTTTGTTTGTGGGAAATCTCTATGCTGTTGTCTTCTGTTCATGCTTTAGAGGCTCATGTACTCGTGAGTCCCCTGTTTGCTCAATGCACCAATTGGTTACAATTAGACATTAGGGGTCAGTTACACAAAATAGTTTTTTGGGGGCAAAAAAAAATTTTCTTTCCTCAAGAGAATTTTTTCTCCTCCACTGATTTTGGGGGCTGGGGCTCCGTCCTAGCGTTCGGGTTCTCTAATGATGGAGCCATATTAATACCTATAGGCGTGGACACATGGAAAAGGGTAGAATATTGCAACAAGACCGGTTCCTCTGGCTCGGGCGGATCACTGATTCATATCAGAAATTCTCAAAGTGAGGAACCTTTGATTCTGCCATGTCAGTTAAAGGGTCCTCCTCTTTAGCTTCAAGAGCCTTGCCCACTCTTCCACTTGACTTCCTGCAAATGGTAAAAAAATCGATATGTTGTAAAAACATTCAATTTGCAAATGGCCATTGGTGGTCGAATCCACTTAAAGGTGAAGCAAGAGCAGCCCGTCTAGCTCGCTCTCTGGCACTTGAGTTTGATGGCAGAGCAATAGTGTTGGAAGGTGATGCCCAAATTGTAGTAACTCAGGTATTGGAGGATGACCGAGAGCCTGATTGGTTGATAGCAGGCGAAGTGCAGTCCATTCGTGCTCTACTGAAGACTCATCGGCTGTGGAATTTACAATGGACATCTCGGGGGCGGGGGGTGTGGAATAAGATGGCTCATAAAATTGGTAGATGGGGTTTTCAGTTTGTACAGCGGGTAGATCTTATAGCTGATGAAATTCCTCTAGAGATTGTATCTTGTGATGACTCTGCTGTTTTCAGCAGAGTATCTGGTTAATGAAAGTTTCAAGTTACGTAGAAAAAAAAAAAAAAGCAAAAACATTCAAATAAAGCAACGGAGTTGCTTGAGCACTGATGAAGCCAAAAAAAAAAAATTCGGCCCACCGCACAGTTTGTTAATTGGATTGCCTCGGGATTGGGGATAGGATCCAGGCCAATATTGTGTTGGGCTGAACGGGAGCCCCGTACCTACAAGGAGAATGAAAAGTGCAGAGGGAGCCTCCCTTGGGGTCAGTCTCCCACGTTTTAAGTTAGTTTTCTCTCCAAGAAGTTTGTTATGAACTTGCTTAGGGTATATTTGTTTCGTTGTAAAACACTATTTTTTGTAAAGCAGATTTCAGTTTCAGTAAAGTATTATAATTTTCAGTGTTTGATTGTTACTTTAAATATATTTTTTAAAAAATATTTTTCAATGTTTGGCTTAGGTTATATTTTTTGTAATTTTATATGATTCATAAACTTAATTCTTAATATTAATTTGAAATAAATAAAAAATCATCAAATGACATATGAAACTGAAATTTCAAGTAAATAAATAGTTCAAATAAAATACACGATAAAAGATCAAGTTCACCCAACAAAGCAATTAAAACTTTGGAGTCGTTGAGGAAATTATTCAAAGCATTATCAATAGAAAATGAAAGCTGCCGTAATTCCTCTAGAGTGACATCACTAAATTCTCTCTAGTTATAACATAAAATCTTCTGCTTTGGATTTTAATTAGCTTGAGAAAAGGCTAGGAGACAGAGCTAACCGCATTATTTCCATTTTAACACCTTAGATCAACAGGTGCCTAAATTTCAACCATAATAAAAAAGCTAGGCAAAAATTACCTGAATTTGTGCTCAATATTTAGATTCGAGACTCCAAAATGTCGAAGTTGAAGAACTGATTTTAATATGCCACGAAGAGGAAAGAGAGAGAGAGAGAGAGTCTTGCCAGAGTGAGGAGAGGAGTAACCTTCAACTAGAGAGAAAGTCACATTTTAGGGGGAGAGGTTTTAGTCGAAACTCGGGAGAGATTCCATTTTTTTTCAGGTGAAGCCGCTTTAGGCTACATTTTCCAGTTGACTGAATTTAGAATCAGTTGACCACATTTTACAGAATTCTCTAACGCTTGAAAGTGAGGAAAGTACTCTTCCAAGAGAAGTTTACAGCAAACAAACGGACCTTAGTGCAGAAGTCATACCCTGCTTTGTCCTTAGCGCCAGGCTATATCCACCGAGAAGGGTATATCAGACTTTTTCACCTGAAGGATACCCCCTTTTTTTCTCCTATCAAGCTAACCCATCCAACCCACGAAAGAGGGCAGGTTTGGCAGCTATCACCGCCTGATAGGTGCTGACAGGGCTTGGGCTTATCGACCCACTTCTCCCCTAAGGCTTTCACTAGTAGGGGAGATGGGTCTCGAATCATCTATCCTGGAAACTCAGTCCACAATAGAGGGTGTTTGATGAATAACTACTTTTGCCCTTTGGGCATTGGGCCTATTAATCTTCGAGGAATTCTTGTATTGGATTCGGGTTGGACCAGCAAGTTATGGGCCGATTATTTCTTCTTTATCAAAAATTATATATTTTTTTGCATGCTTATGGCTTAAAAATAGATGTACTAAATAATTTAGAGTGTAAAATAAAATTTTTATTATAAAGAAAAAACAAGAGCCACCGATGGCCTCAAGTGGACCCACATCACTTAGCCACTAGTGTGAACGAATTTTATGACTCTGCTCGTGTGATATACCTCACTCTGAGAATCGCATTAAATTTTGATGTCCCTTATTGTGCGTTTTTTTTTTGTTTTTGGTATATTTTCGATGACAGTGTGATCAATTTCACAACAGAAATTAGAAATTGCAACAATATTTACCAACACAGTCCTAAATTCAAGAAGGCTAGGGGTAGCTTCACTTTTCCTTGGAGAGGAACAACGTCAAATCAAACGGCCGGAACACTGAAGGAAGAGAGGAAGGGAGAATCTGAGTATGATTAGATATTCTAGTTAATAGTTTTTAATGATATAGATTAGCAGTTAAGAAACTCTAAATTCTGTTTATAATAATGAGATGGAATTTCCTCGACTTCAATGCTCCACGTTGCATGTTTGCGCTTCACATAAAAAGAATCTTCTCTTATCTGATAGCCAACGGTTGTAAATCATGATCAAATATTATTGTTTTATCCGACTCTCGTGATTCACATGAAAATTCATTGATACGTATAGCGAAGATGACAACCGAACTGACATGGGAATTTATTGGCACTAAAGAGTCTTTCAAAACAGGATTCTTCCTAATATTTTATTTGAATTGCCTAGCATAATTATAGAGTTTATATTTCGAACTTTTATATCTACACTATTAAATAATATAAAAATTATTTTTAGTATTTATTTTTAAAAAATTATACTATATAATTTTAGACAGAAATTATAAAAGATCTGACAGGAATAATTGGCATGTCATTGCGGATAAAAAGTTTAGGTGATTTGTGTAAATAGCTAAAATTTTGGTTTATAGGATAGATGAAAATAAGGAGAAAGATAATTGGAGGAGAATTTTTATACTTATTATAATAAAAAATAATAATTTAATAAAAATAAGAGAGGCTATTTTATAATATTATTGTAATTAAAATTTAAAAATGACAAAAATTTTAATTTCCAAAAACTTAAATACCACTTGTTTTATTCCATCTAATTCGTTTATTTTGGCCGCCCCTAAAATTACCTGAGTTGGCTTTGGTCCCAGTTTCATGGGCATGAAGTGGCCAAGACACTGACTCGCCTTCTGTCGCGATTGATATTTCCTGATTGTCCAGCTGGCCTAGTTAGTGACCAGACCTTCTGGGCACATCCATATTTTTGCTTTATCCGACTCTCGTGATTCACATGGGAATTCATTGGTTGGTTCAGCGAAGTAATTGCTGACGTTTCCTTTGCTTACATTCAGCAGTGACATGAGAATTTATAGGCGATTGAAAAAGAGACACGTATTTAACTTCCACTGCTGACCGAAGTAGTTGTCAATTTAATTCCTGAGCGAAAATTTAGTGGTCTGCGTAAATGGCTAAAATTTTAATTTTTAGGAATGGATGAAAAAAAGTAGAAAGAGAAAGAGAAAGGTAATTTTAGTAAATTTTTTTATTTATATAATAAAAAAATGATTTAATATAAGAAATATAGATTTATTTATTTATTTATTATATTTTTTTACTAAATTTTAAAATGCTTTACAAACACCCCGTAATATACTAATTTTTTTTTTATCCGGCTGATTCGGTCATTTTGGCCTCCACCAAAAATTATCAGTTTGCTTTGGGGCACATTCATGACATGAAGTGGGCAAGACACTGACTCGCTTTTTGTCGCCATTTGATACTCTGAGCTGGAAGTGACCAGGACTTGTACCTACGCACTGGGCATTAAATTAACAGCAACAGTTTTGCTCTACTTTTCTTTGGTTGACTCAGGTCTTCAAGAACCATAAATTCGGTATAAATAATAGTAGCCGAGGCGATCGGTACTGAATACAGCCCTGTCCTATCGTTTCCTCAAGTTCTTCAGCCGCCGGTAACTGAGAAGCTCTTCCCGGTGGGATTTTCTAGCGCGCGGCAGTTTTGCGAAGAAGCCAGGCCAGACCGTGTGTAATTTTTCTTCGTTTTTGCATCACCTTTTTGCTTTGCATCAATCTGTGGTGAAGCTTGACACTACTTGTAAAAGAAGAAATATTTTGGAGGTCAGGTTATAATTCCTACCTAGATCTTAGAAAGTAGCTAGACTATTCGCAATTAAATTGTGGTCGTTGTTAGAAGTCTCGATACCAAAGCCCCGACCTTTTCTCTCGTAGCTAGTGAGAAAGACCCAGTACATGTATTAATTAAATCACAATCATGTTGCATACAATATCTTTCCATTGACACACTGAGCCACTATAGTGACCAGCTTTTTTGTATTAATTTTCCTTTAATTGGAGATGCTTCTTTCGATCCATTAGGGACTTAATTAGGAAGCTATTCTTTGTCTCAACTATGTCATACCACCAAAAGATTAAATGTCAGTTTATAATTTGCATCTAGTTTTTAGAATTCACTACTATTATGCTCCTAACACCATTTATATATACTGATAGATTAGGCATGGAAGCAAAGGCTACCTCGTGCGAGATTGTTCTTGAAGTTCTTGATAAAAATAATTACATGAGTTGGAGTGTTCGGATGAAGACCTATTTGACGGCTCATGATCTTTGGGATGCTATTGAAATAGAGACTGAATCTCCTGAGGAAGAAGATGAAGCTACTTTGAGGGCTTTGAGTAAGAAGAATTTCATGGCTCTATATGTGATCAAGAATTCATGTGGACCCGAATCATTTTATGAGATTATGAAGATTAGTTCAGCCAAAACTGCTTGGTATAAATTGGAAGAAATATACAACGACATATCTAAAAAGACTAATTCAGGTCTCTCTTTCTCTTTGCCTATCTTGTCATGTCATTTTCTCATCCGCCTTCCCCTATCTCCAATTCACCAATTCATACACTCAAACAAAGGTTGCCTTGAGTGCAGTTGTTCATGAAGTTCTTGGTTACGATAATTATGAGCATTGGAGTGCTCAAGTAAAAGCTTATTTGATCGCTGAAGATCTATGGGACACAGTCAGAGCAACAACCAAACCTCCTAAGCAAAAATATAAATCTGCCAATAGGACTTGGGAAAAGAAGAATTTTTTGGCCTTACATGTGATCCAGAATTCTTGTGGGCGGCCTTTGTTTAGTAGGATCAAGTTGAAAACTTCAGCCAAAGATGCTTGGGATTATTTGGCAAAAATATGTGATGTGCCTAAGTCAAGTTCGCTCTTTCCCTCTTACTTTTTTTCATAGATTTTTGTAATCTCCCTCAACATGAGGCAAATGCTTAGAAAAAGGTTGTTTGAGTGCAGTTGTTCGCGATGTTCTCAACAAAGATAATCATGAAGATTGGAGTACTCAAATAAAAATATATTTGATAGCTCATGATCTTTGGGAGACAATCGAACCACCCATCCGACTTCCTAACCAAGAAGATGATGAAGTTGCTTTTAATGCTACAAAGAACTTGATGGCTTTACAAGTTATCCAAAATTCATGCACGCCAGAAATATCACATGAGATTAGTGGGGTTACCTTAGCCAAAACAGCTTGGTATGCTTTGGGGGAAAAATACGGTATTGACTCATATCACTCTCTCTTGCTAGACATTAATGCACTTGCTCAAACATTTGTGTATAATTTGATCGGAATCTACAAGGTAATGTTCCACACTTTAGTGCTATTACTACTTAATGGTCTAGCAGTGATCTGGTGTAAAAATTAGGGATTTATAAAAAATAATCAATATCTAGTATTCTAATTACATGTTTTACAAATATATATACGTACATACCTTTGCTTTGAAAACTTCATTTTATAAGATCATTTCTTAATTAACTAATTAAGCACATAAAAAGTAATTATTATTTTTGGTTGCTTACAAAAAATTATTTACTACTATATTTTTGGGAATACAGAAATTAGGGATTTAAATGATTTGTTACTACATATTAGAACGTCAAGATTCTGCCACATATGTGGTATATTTTTCTCTCATCTCAGTCTTATGATTTGAATAAATGGTACACGTACGTTGAAGAATTTTAGGCACATGAATATGACAAATTTGGTAAGTTAGACCCAAAAAGGACATTGGCACTATTACTTGAGTGTAAAATGAAGTTTCTCCGAAGGATATTTTCTAATTAGCATGCATAGTAAACATGTACTCACCAATGCATTATTTTGGGACATGTTGTATTAATGGTGTTGTTAGTTTTTTTTTTTTTTGGGGGGCTAACATAGGAGACTTAACATAACTTTCTCGCAGCCCGCTTAGGATGGGCCACCAATTTGCGACTGAGGTTTTCCCAGGAGATGTTACTGGTTTTTTTGGATAAGGCATAGAAGGCCGGTTATATATACATGGTGGGGGAGGAGAGGGAATGGAAAGAGTATCGGGAGTCTCTCAAAGAGAGCGGATGCCTTTTTTTCTTTTCCTTTTTCTATAGTCAATCTTAATGGTGTTATTAGTATTACCAAAGCATACACCTTCCCGGCCTGAAGGATTAATAGAACGCATAAATATATATATAAGCAGAAGAATGTGCGTGAGAGAGATACTTTAAATGTTTTTAGTAGTCATTGGTTGATATGGTGACTAACACATATATATAATAGGATAGAAGGATTGATTTCTCAATATTTTTGGGAAAAATTACTATTTGCATCCTTTAACTGTAATATCTACCACTCAAATTTACAACTCAAATTACAACTCAAATTTGAGAATTTACAACTGAAATTATCAAACTTGACATATTGAGCCGTAAATTATCAATAGGTTTGTATTTTGCACACCATTCTTTATTTACTTTAATGGTGATATTTTAAATTTTGGGTGCAAATGACGTGTAAACCATGACAGTTTGGGATAGAAATTAATTGTAAAAGATGTCTGTGTTAAAGTATATTTTCACAAAATCATTATGCTAGAAACGTAGAAATCTCTATATAGCTATAAATAATTGCTTACACATGTTGCACAATAATTTTATCTGTTTGCGTACGCTAGGTCATAACTTTCCTTGACATTGGTTTCTTGATCTTGCTCTACACTAGGCGGAGGCCGCAGACGAGGACTCAATCGGTTGCTTCATGATTGCAGCGTAAACAAGGCTGTCATTAAAGGTGATTGGGATGCTCTTTTTATCCTCCTTGTGAATAACAATATGGCTACACTGAATGCAAAATTTGACTTGGCTAATTCCAGAAGGATTAAAATGACCGATAAGCGGGACAGCTATGGCTCTCTCTCGCTTTGGGAGATATACTAGGATGTTAGAGTTAATGCATACAAGGAACCAAAAGTTACTTACCATCCGTGACCCGACGAATCGTATTCCACTTCTAGTAGCTCTGGAGGCTCGAAATATAAAAGCGGCTGACCACCTCTGTACGGTCACTCCTAAAGAAGATCTAATTCGAGACGCCAAAGACCACAGTGATTCTTCTCTGATTACTGCCCTAATATTGTGGAATAAATTGGGTAAGGATCTCTAGCTAGCTAGACCTCTATCTATTCTAGATCTAACTAAGTCTACCATGCATTAACAAACAGATCTTGCTCTGGACTTGCTTCGGTGTGGTAGAGATATAACTACTTTTCCAGACAGGAACGGCCACATCCCTTTGTACGCATTAGCGTGCCGGCCTTCTGCATTCCCGAGTGGCTGGCAGCTCGTATTTTGGAAAAAATGGATCTACGCCTGTAAGTAGTACTGTCAGTCCGATCTTCTCTGATTTCCTTACCCTTTTTGTCTTTATGTTTTACAAAAAAATAATAATAAATTAATTTAAAAAAAAATTTAAGCAAGAGCTCTTTTCTATGAGCCCCACATGCGTTGTAATAGTAATTTTCAAATGGATATATGTTTGTTTTCGAACTTGATTAAGCAAGTGGATTTCTTCCTCACATTACAGAACGAGGTTGGCTGCCATATCGGCTAATGTCGAATCTTCATAAGCTTTTAGGTACATATATACACTCAATTAATTTCTTTTATTTTTTATTAATTAAATTTTTTTTTTGTATCTGCTTTGTTCTTGCCATCAATCTACAACTTTTTTTGAGTTAATGCTGATGTTTTGACTACTACTTAGGAATGAGTCATATATACGATATGAAGAGCCTTCATGCCCAATCCCGCGAACTTCTAGAGCTGACGTGCCAAAAAATAAGACCTATGGATATATTATACGATTCTGGGATTGGATTTTCCGATGCCTTATTTCGGGCTACGCGCGAAGGGATTGTTGAGATTGTTAGTGGAGCGTTGAAAGCAAATCCACGTCTTGTGGAGAAAAAAGATGAAAAATCAAGAACCATATTTTCGTTCGCTGTCCTATGTCGTCAAGCTAGAATTTGGAAACTCTTAAATGGGCTCCCAAGGAAATTTAAAGATCAAATATTGTTAGGTACAGCTGATGGTTCCGGAAACGCCATATTACATATGGCAGCAACGGTAGACAATTCCACTCAACCAGCAAGTAATACAAGTGCAGCGTTCCAGATGCAGAAAGAACTTCAATGGTTTAAGGTTATAATATTCTCTCAAAATCTTTTTTTCTCTACACTTTTTTATATTTACAATTAAGTTGGATGCATGTTTATGTAATTTTGTAGAAGATTATCTAATATTATAACTTTCTTTCCCTATATATTATGGAACACAAGATCTTCATTGAAAATGTCAATTAATTACTGGGATTTAAATGGAATTCAAAGTACATAGAATGCTACGGGGTCTGCATAAATAGGAGTAGTCTTCTGCGTGAGCACTTGTGATTAATTGCATACTGATACTGAGACTGAACCTATCTTCTCTTCACACAAGAAATATCTCCAGCAAGATCCACCATGAAATGACTTTATTGCTTGATAAATACTTCCCTTGAGTTTGAATAGGCGATCAGCTATCATAAATAATTAAACGACACGAAAAGGAATTTCAATGGCCAAAACTAGTAGCCTAAAGACCTTATAATAATAGGATAATGAAAACTATTTGTTGAATTCACTAGCTTTTGAATGTCTAAATAACACATATCTTACTACCTTATAATATCTCAATTAATGAACTATAATTTGTAGATTGTAATTATTAAATCTGCAAGATCTTAACTAACTTGTAGGAATTCATAATTTGTGTATATTCTGCTCCAACTTATAAGATTTGGATTAATTGCATGCAGGAGATAGAGGGAATCACACCTCCTTGGATGAGTGAAGCTCTAAACTCTGAAAACATGAGACCGAAAGAAATTTTTACATGTGACCATAAAGAGATGGTAAAGGAAGGAGAAAAATGGATGAAAGGCACGGCAACTTCGTGTACGGTGGTTGGGGCGCTCATTGTTACAATTATGTTTGCCGTGGCCTTTGCTGTTCCTGGTGGTAACAATCAAGAGACAGGGCTCCCTATATTCTCAAAGGACAAGTTATTTGCACTGTTTATCATATCGATGCATTATCACTCTTTTCTTCCACAATATCAGTACTGATGTTTTTGGGAATTCTGACATCGCATTATGCAGAAGAAGATTTCCTCAAATCCTTGCCTCAGAAAATGATAATCGGCCTTTCCACTCTTTTCTTCTCTATTGCTACCATGATGATAGCCTTTTGTGTAGCTCTCTTCATTATGCATCCTAGAAAATTATGGATGGTCATTCCTACCACTTGCCTTGCAAGTGTGCCAGTTAGCCTATTTGTATTTATCCAGTTTTCCCTTCTTGTTGATATGATTAAGTCAACATATGGACCAAGCATCTTTGTATGAAAATGAAACTATGAGTTTAAGTATACACTTGTCATGTAATGTAATTTCTCCAGTAATTTACTTTTCAAAGATGATGAATTCCCTCTTTTACAAAATATCGATTATCATTCAGTCACGGTATTCTATGAATATTGGCATGACTATTTGTTGCAAAACCTAGTTTAGACCCGATACACCTAGAGGGGGTGAATATGTATTTAAAAAATTATAACATAAAATACAAAATCAAATATCAACAAATGAAAAACACCAATCTGTCAAATCTGGGATTCCAGTCGTCTGACTTATGACTAACTGTAATCTAACTATAAAATAAAACGCTTTTTTGACATAACAGTAGAATCTTCAAATCAATATTGTTCTATTAAGGTTAAAGACTCTTAATTAATCAATCAAGATAAATAAAGACACTGATTAAATAACAAAGATAGCTTAAGGAAAATAAGCAAGCAACCAACACAATGATTTTTGGTTACGAAGTGAAAAATCTCTTGAGGATGTCTTCCTCCAAGAAACAAAAACACTCTGGGTGTGAAAAACACACTACTGATCCACTATGAACTTTTGAGATTTACAAATTGGTGATCCCAAGCAAAACCCATCACTTATCCAGATCTTCCGACTTCAATAAAGCCACTCAAGAAACTTCTTAAGCTGATGCCGAGCACTCAATTATACTACCAACAACTCTGATCAGCTCCTAAGTAGATGCTAATGAACTCATCAGCCCCTTCAACTACTAGAACTCCAGCAACAACACTTCTTAAGAACTCTCAAGAAACTTGTGAAATGATGGTGATTGTGATTTTCAAAACCCAAGTAAGAAAGCACGTATTAGCCTCCAGCAACTTCTTACTTCATCAATCTTCCAATCAAAAGGAAGAAGAAACTCTCTCAATCTTTGATCTTTAGAGGGTATATGGCATATGTAAAGAGAGAATGAAATAACAAAGGACTTTTGTAAGGATATGAATGTGTATGGCTATTTCAAAATAGGTTAAAAAGTTTGAGGCTCAGCAAGTGGGTTTATATAGAGTATAGAAAAGGGTAGAAAAGTCTATTAGGTTAAAGAAATGGTTTGAGTGGTTCACAGTCAACTTTGATCTCTTTATCTTATTTTTCTTGCTTTGTTTCTACGATATTTTAAGCAATTATATCTACAAAGAATGCAATATTTAAGTAACGAGTTTTTGTAATTCACGTACTAGAAATGTTTCACTAGTAAATAGATTGTAGAGCTTCGTCCACTGTTCTTCCATGGTATTAGGGTGGGGCTTCAGCAATGCCGCCTCTTTACTCGGGAACTTCTTGAAATACACATGCATTTGGTTGTGGTGCGTTCGACATGCTATCATTATAGTCTCCACCACCGTCTTCATGTCCTCCCGATGAGTGTAATCAAGGTCAAAATCATCTTGCATAAGTACCAAAAAATACAATATTGCAATGATAAATGAAATGCTTTAACTAAGAATACTACGTTTACGAGTTTAATCATACCAACACTCGGTCCATAATGTACTCTATCGCTTTGCTGGAACGTCAGCCCACTTGTTAACAGTAGGTAGAATCAGTGAGTGAACCAATATTTCAATCTTCAGAATACGAATTTGACAGATTTCACAAACTAAATTGATATCAATCGATACCTGCAATAAGAGTTAATTCATATCTAAACAGAAACTTGTTATACTTTTGTCTTCAACCTTTTTGGACCAGATTATTCAATATCTTCAAGAATCGATATTCTAAGCACACTAATCACAAGAATGGTTAAATGAAATACAAATAAAACAAAGGAAAATTAACAAACACGACACAAGATATGGTGACGAAGAGAAACCCTTTGAAGAACTTCTTCAAAGAGAAAAACTCTCCGGCCGTAAGCCGTTTGAATCCACTAGTTTCAATTGATTACAAGGTGATCTATTGAAGCGACTAACCTAGCCTATCAAAAACACTTTGAATCAAATCCGATTTACCGTAAACCGAATCGAAAAGGACGTAGAACCTCTAAGCCCAAACGGAAACCTCGATCTCGAACGACTCTTGATCTTAATGCACAAACCTTGTGCAATCAATGGCCAAGCTGGAACCTTCAGCAAACACTCTTCCAGAACCTCTGAAGCCTCAATCAACGAACAAATCAAGTGTAGGTGATCAACGAAACAATAACACCCTCAGATCTAATGTACTATCATTATTGCAGCAAATCCAAACTTTCTACAAGAACAATGGAGCAAAGACGATCAGCGCACTTCTTGGAGAAAACTTTCTTGAAGGGAGAAAAACGAACAACCCAGAAATGGCCAGATCTGGACGTTATATGCGAAAACCCATTCTTTTTTTCTGCTTTCTTCACGCGAAAACTGCCAAAACCAATTCAGCTCCTTTCCAACGTCTTCTCCAATGTGAGAAAATGACAAAAAAGCCCTTCATGATGCCACACGTGTTATGCCAACAAAAGACTTCCAGCTTTTTCTCACATATTCTAGAAGATAGGAAAAGGACAAAAGAGCCCTAATAAGTGAGTCATGTGAACATGCCAAAAACTGACGTTACAGCAAGCTTCATTTTGAAACAATGGAACACTTATTTCTCGAATGCTCTCTAAGTTCCATTCTCTGGCAGCAGGGTCCATGGCCTATGAACATCGCTCGATTTGTGAATTCTCCCATAGCAATGTGGGTGCAGTTTATTTTAACTCCTGAGAATTTGTTGGTGAGGGACCGTGAATCTTGGCCCCACTTGATTCTTGCTGTAACCATTATTCTTGACCCCATATGGCATACTAGAAATCAATGTGTGCATAAAGGGAAAGACCCTGATATTATGGCCCTTATTCGCTCTGTGCACAGGAGATATACAGCCCATCGAATGGCCTGGAGTGGCCCAGAGTCTCATTTTACTAAGTGGAACCCGCCGCCTGAGGGTGCTGTCAAAATTAACTTTGATGCAGCTGTGGGGAATTATTGTATCTGTGTTGCTGCAGTAAGTCGAAATTCAGAGGGTAGGATCTTGAATATTTGCATTCGTCAATTTCCAGGGACTAGTCCTCTTAAAGGAGAAGCGAGGGCTGCAAGATTGGAATGCGGCATGGCTGTAGAATTTGAGGGACGGTCTATTCTGCTGGAAGGTGATTCTCTTTCGGTGGTGCAGCAGATAACTAATCAAGAATCTCTCCCTGACTGGCTGATAGAAGGGGAAATCACAACTATTAGGAAGCTGCTCAATCAACATCCTCTATGGCAGATTGGCTGGATCCCACGTAGTGGCAATTCTATGGCTCATAAGTTGGCAAATTGGGGCTTGCGTTCTGGTATTGTAGGGGATTTTATAAGCACAGATGTGCCTCCTGATATTGTTATTTGTGAGGAGATTGTTGGGGGCGTTTGAGACGCTTGTTGTAATCCCCTGTTTATCGAGAAAAAAAAAACGAACATTCTATACCATGCTTTTCTACGTTCAACAATTTCGGAAGGACAGAAGCCACACACCATGAGTACTACAAAGGCTTCAACCATTTCAATATCCTAATTCTATTGCGCCAAGAAGCCCTTGAAAGTCGTGCTTTACCTAATTGATCGTGTGGAGAATCTGCGAGATTTCGTTCGTTGTTCAACATACTATATTACGCATGTGAGTTATGATGTGCTGTTTTTAATTATGGGTAATTATGTACTATTACTGATGATGGATGTGAATATTAATGTATTGTAATTGTAAAGATGGTTTTATATAATATTTTATTTATTAGTATTTTATGTATTAAAAAATATATTTCGTAAACACCGTTCAATTGACCAAGCAAGTGATCCAACGGTAGTTGTAAAAAATGTCCAATTGCAAATTTCATCGTCCGGTCGGAAACAAATAAAATGCCTACATATTGTTTGATCAAAAAACTGACCGTTCTGTTGGCAAGTCAAGCGATCGAATGGTAATGATAAAAAGTTACTTCAACCGATCGCCGTTGTGAGTGTTCAATCACGGTAAGGGACGATAGATCGGTTGTTTTTCCAAATCGATTGATCGTTTATGTTCTGAATCATCGGGTTGGTGGCGATCAATGCTTCATTTCATGACGGAATTTATCGTCACAATAGCTCATTAGTGACAAAATTTGGGTATTCACAAAAAATAATTATTGACGCTCTTTTACTAACGGAGTTAGAGACAAAAAAATTTCGTCACTAATACTTTTAGTTACAAAAAATTTTGTCACTAAAAGTCACTTTTTTTTTAATGTGATTTAATTATATATAATCAAAACTATTTTGCATTTATTGTACTAATTTTATTTATTTGCCTGATTGCTTTTATTTTATTTTATTTTTATCTCGGCAGGCATAATATTATACTATATTAATGAAACATGAGTATACAGAAGGGTTGGGTAGGAGTCCAACAAGCACTCCAATATATTCGTTACATTTCATGAAAAAGAAAATAAAATCGGAAATGGGCTCAACTTGGTGCAATCCCATAGTTTCTGGACACAATTAGGGTGAAGAAAAGGGCCGCACGCCCTTACAGCGATTTTGGAAGCAATACAATTAATATAGAGACTTCTTGGTTACATCTGCTGCAAGAAAATCCACAGCATGGAAGGGTGCACGTTTGATGATTGCAGAGAGATGATTGGTGAAGATCGTCTGTTCTATCTTTGAGAATAAGCGAGTATGAGCTAAGTCTAACTTGTTAGTCCCATTGCATTTGATTTTCATGATAACAAACCATATAATATCTTTTCAAGAGATTCTTAAAGTGTAAAAGTTTGTTTTTTTTCCGAACATTCTTGACCATTACAATCTTGATGATTAACGCCTAATCTGATGTTCCTCCTACCCATTTATCGAGATTACCTTGAGTACATGTTGATATTGAAAAGATACTCCTAAAAGCTCAAATGGCTTATAATGTCAAAAGAGTACTCAATTGTCGAAAATCTGCGTTGAATGAGTTGAGTACATCAGCAAATGAGCCGACTACATGAAATCTTGAAAAAATGGAATTTGTCTCGGCCCAAGTGAGTCAACTACAGGGGACAATGAGTTGACTACATGGTCAAGAATTTAAAGCCCAGAAGGTCAAAGTCAAACATTAAGGACACTGAAAGTCAAAGAAGAAAAATGAGTCCCCTTGTCTATAGGGACTCATGTCATCGACTACACCCTGGACTAAGTCGACTCATATCATTCAGCAGAAGAATGAAATATTAATTGGCCCAAATGAGTCGGCTATATTGACCAAATGACTCCACTTATACTTAGCGATGCCAAAAGGCAAACAACTTGAAATTTAAATTTTCAAACGACTAATGTCGCATTTAATGCACCCAAACAATTTGATTGAATAGTTTGAAAGTGTCATTTTTGTTTATAGGTTCGGCATATACTCTTTAAATCCCTATGTTAAGAATTTTGTAAGCTTTGCCTTAGACAAACTGCCCTTTTGTTGTAACTTGGATACCCAGCAGCACCATTTTGTGTACAGAACTACCTTTGAAACTCCATCATTATACCCAGAACTAGTATAAAAATTCTATAACGTCCCCCCGGGTTGCCTCAACAGTTATGCGCACAGTCCTGATTTAATTTTCTATGAGGATAAAACCGGTGACTCAAATGAGAGTATGGGCAGTGAGCTGTCTAGCCTTCCGGAAGTTTGTCTGTGGCGTTGGTCTTGCAATTCGTCCTAGTTGGACCAAGTTCGTCTGAGCCTAAGAAGGCGCGCGTAAAGAGATTTCACTCATAATTCAAATTAAATTAAATTAAAATTCTGCTGGAAATCAGAGTAAAATATTTGAAAAAAAAAAAACATAGACATACAAAGAAAAAAGTAGGACAAACAATATGGACATCTTGAGGCAGAGTGATAACGCCTCTTAAAAAAAAAAAAAAAGCTGTTGCTTTAAACCTATAGTAGCATTTTTAGGACTTCTAACGGCGGTCGCCAAACTTTTTTTTTTTTTTTTTTTTTCTGTATGCTTTTTTGATCTTCTGGCAAACAATTAGATAAAGCCGATAAAAGCTGAGAGTGGTGGAACAAATTGTAATTGGATGTTAACCCCGCCAACAGTTCTGTACTTTTACCGAAAAGACCCTATTTTGTCTGCAGCTATAATATTATTCCATCTGTGTTGTCTCAGGTCTTCAAGATTCAAGAACCACAAAAAATTCGTTATAAGACCAGGCTCGGTGAATATAGCCAACCGTCCTATCCTTTCCTCAACTACTCGTTTACGGCCAGTAACTGAGAAGCTCTTCTCGGTGGGATTTAGAAGCCGGAAGTTCTGCGAGAAAAGCCAGCCCCAGCCCGCATGTAATTTCTTCCTTTTTTCGCATCAGTTTTTCATGTGCATGAATATTATGCGGTGAAGTTTAACTACTAATTTCACTCGAGTTTTTGTACTCTCTTCTACTCTGTTTCCATGGCAATCAGTTTTCAGCTAATTTGTGTTTCAGAATATTGATTTACTTGGTGGGATGGTGAAAGCTCAGGTAGAAGGAGTATAAGAAGTTGAAACATCCAATAAACTCTCGAGAACCACACAAACAATATCCTATTTTCATAGACATTTGATCCACGGCTAATGGCATCTCTCTCTTCCACTGCTACAATTCCATGCTCCAAGCTTTGTAGCAGTTCAACTTCACAGTCTAATCGCCCAAGCATGGAGTAGATGTCCAAGTGTGTTACAGTAAAGTGTGAATCGAAACGACCACAACCTGAGATAGGGATGCCCGCAAGAAGTTCAAAACTTGAGATAGGGTCGCCTGTTATTTTGATTGAGGCTCCCAAGATGATGAAGACTGCAACCTCGATTCCATGCCTTCGGTGAATTCTGGCTTAGTCAAGCCTGGTGATGTGGGAAGGTACACCTTTTCTCTCTCCACTGATGCATTTGCATCAGAGTATTTGACAAATGAAATACAAATTATTCTTGCGAAATGGGTGCAGAATTGTGTCGAGAAAGCCAAAGGATGTCTGGGCAGTTCGTCTGACCATTGGGACTTATCTCATAGATGGGAAATACTTCAAGCCCTTGGAGCTTGATGAATGATTCAGAAGACTATAAGGTACTTTGAAGTGGAGCATTATTGGTCTAAAGGTTTATGATGTTTGTGCCAAATCTTTATGGTTATCTTCCTTTAATTCTTTAGAGGCTCATGACTCATGAGTCCCCTATTTCCTCATAGCACCAATCAGTTACAATTAGATATTAGGGAGCCAGTTACACAGAATAGTTTTTTGGGAGCAAAAATGGAAAATCATGGACAAAATAATATGATTGCTAAAATTATGTCGCTCTTGGATTTGAGCGTCGGAGTGTTTTCAGCCCATAGAGGCCTAGTGTGGAGACATGGAAGAAGGTAGAATATGAATATTGCAACAAGACAGGTTCCTCGAGGTTCGGGCGGAACGCTGATTCATCAGAAATACTCAAAGTGAGGAACTTTTTATTTCTGCCACATCATTTAGAGGGTCCTCCTCTTTAGCTTCAAGAGCCTTTTCCCTGCCCACTCTTCCACTTTTTTTTTTTTTCTAAGTTGCCCACTCTTCCACTTGACTTGACTGCAAACGGTAAAAAAGCAATATCTTGTAAAAACATTCAAATAGGTATTACTTGCTCAAGTAGATCTCGTATTCACTGTATATGCTATTATGGAAAGTGTCGAAGATGAACAGAAAAACGTGTTTTTAATGGAAATCTTATCGAGAGACTAATTTACAACTTTTTTTTTACCACAAAAACTATGGATACATTTAAGCCTTAATTAATAGGTAGTTTAGATCCTACAATATCAAAAGCTTTATCTCTTTAGAAATTACGTACAATTCATTTTCACTGGCAATGGGATATGGTACACGCCTATTAGGACAGAAATAAGTGAAGAATTGTCCATTGTAAACTTTCATAATGTGTAATTTTTTTTAAAAAAATGATCCCTATACTACATACGATATTCCTTAAATGAATTTTTTTAAAAGAATAATAACAATTATGTTTTCATAGTAGCACTTATTATTTTTTGAATAGAATAAACTATGCTTGATAAAAAAAAAAAAAAGTAATTAATAACTGTCACGTTGCCTAGAACTTAATCGTGTGATAGGCCTCTGAACAGGTAGAACGCAAAGATCAACCTTACGTACCTTACGTAATCTATCTATAGTAATAATTTCTATAGGATACTTGGAGGGATCCTAAGCCTCCTTAACTTGGTTTAATTCGAGAAAAACCACAACTCCTTAACAAACACAAGGTTGAAAATAATTCTTATGAGATACTTTTCATTCATGGCCTCAAGCTATTAAATAGCCGAACAACTCTTATAAAATTAGGCAATATCTCACACTTAGGGAAAGGAAAAATACATGAGCATATTTAGGCCAGGATTATTGAAATGGAAAAATAACAAATCAACAAAATTAAATGAACAGTAGCTGGCCGAATAATAATAGGACGATTATTCTCCTAGATTTGGTCCCACTTTTCACTACAAATAAAAATAAAAAATTCATTCAAATCATATCTCTCTTTATTTTTTCACCAATTCCAACACTCCAAAATTTTAACCACTCCAATATTTTAACAATCAAACACCACCTTAGAATATTCTAGTCTTCAAATTAGAAGGGACTCGTAAAATTTATGACAATATGATGGATCTCTATGGAATAAAAAAATTTCAATCAAAGCTAAACAACAATATGAACTTACATACCAATGAGTTAAACATGATCAAATACTAATTAACAAGAATCTCTTATAATCCTTATTCATTATGAGATTATGGTTAAGTACACTTTGCCCCTTATTTTTAGGTGTATTTACACATTGCACCCCTGATGCATTATTTTTAAGACATTTGAGCTATAAAGTTACACATTTTTTCGATTTAGACCATGTACCTTAATTGGCCGTCAATTTAGACGAATTCTGTCAAAACGTGCTCTCACGTTTACACATTGCCCCTTTATCTTTGAGGATATTTACACATTGCTTCCCTTATCTTTGGGAGTACATATTCACGGGTCCGTCTAAATTGACGGCCAATTGGGTACGGAGGTCCAAATTGAAAAAATGTGTAATTTTATGGGTCAAATGTCTCAAAAATAATACATCGGGTGCAATGTGTAAATACCCCAAAGATAAGGGGGCAAAGTGTATTTAACCTTATACTATAAATATAAATATATGTACTTGGCCTTAAATTTGTATATATATAGGCTTCTTGGTTAACCATGTAACATGTTCGATCTTTGCTATTTTTTTCTCTCTTGTGATTTAAAACTAAGATTAAATATTTCGATCTAATATTCGCTACACAAAGTTGTCATAAAACAGGGCACGTACAGTAGACAAGACCAAAAACGAAAATTAAATATTTCAATCGGATGATGCCGTATTTTAGCCTGGCTCAACACAAGAGTGATGGCTCGGAATCAAGCAACTCTTTAGATTATCGAACCTCACACGAGGTAAAGCTAAATGAACGGATTCTTTTTATGGGGATAACATCTGATGCTTAAGTCAGTATTTACAAAGTGTGATTTCAAAGGTAACAGAAGGCTCTCTTTTGGATTTTTATGGCTCGGCGGGCACAGGTGGAGGCGGATTCTGACTTCGAGTAGGTTAGAGAGAAGGCCCCATTTCAGCAGGAGGCATGGCCGAAGTGGCGGTCCTGGTTTGGTTGGATGCAGAGGGGCAGCTATAGCGTGTTTCGGGCTTCGTGCTGTAGACTGGATCCGACAGGAAAAGCCTTTCAACAGTCAAAACCTTTTTGCAGTTCCTCTCCTTGGTTTGTTGGGCCGAGCTTGGATGGATGGGCCACAGCCCTCGCAATCTAATATTTGGCGCGGGACACGAAAACTGTGGAAATTAATGGACCAGAAAATTCTGCAGCAACAGACGACTACGCGTCTTTACTCCCCAGTTCTTACCCTTTTTCAAATAGCTATGCATTTGTGGCGACCAGACGGGCATAAACTTTACCGAATCACAAAATTCACATATATATAAGATCCAAGATATGTTCTGCGCAGATTGAATAAATTGAGCTGGATATACGGGGGGTAACTACTGCAAAATTAAGGATACGCCAAATTACAATTTTCAAATGAACTAACTAACTTAATTTTAACTTACAAAAAAAAAACTAGGATTAAATACTTATTTCGTCCTTAGGTTTTGACCATTTTTAACAAATCGTCTTTTGGTTTTCAACTTGATTATAGAGGTCTGAGTTTATAATTTTTGTAAAAAAAATCCTTCCCTTAAAATTTCATTATCAAATTTAATGATTACACATCAGTTTCAATCATAAGTTCGCACATGTAACCCAAAAACTAAAATAATGTGACAAATAATTTTTTAAAGTTTTTTCTTTTTTTTTTTATTTTTAAAATAATTTACATAATTTACATTGTTTTATCTTTTAAAAAATAAAAAAATTATGAACAAAACTTATAAAAATTATAAGTCACATGATTTAAGTTTTGGTAGAAAATGTATATTAGAACTAGTGTATAGATCGTTAACTTTATACATAGAAGTTTAAAGAAATGACTTGTTTGATAAAAATTATAAACTTAAAGATCTTTATAATCAATTTCAAAAATCTAAAGACTATTTATTAAAAAAGATCGACACTCAGATACTAAATACTAAATACTATATAGGTATATAGCCCAAAAAATTAATTTAACTTTTAGTATTGGGTGGTCCCTCCCATGTGCGTTTTTCAAATGAAACAAAGACGCACGTACATAGGGTTTGTCTCTTCCACACCTTTGTTTGCCGCGGTATTTCTTTCTTGGTCCCATGCAACATTTGGCGACGTTCAATGATCAGAGAGTTGATCAAGAAAGAAAGTTCTAGGGTTTCTTTCTTGGTCCAAGTACACTATGTTTAAATAATTGCACATCGCGTGAAAGAACCCCTCCACTAACACTGGCTCTCAATAATTTAGCGAGTAAATTTATCTTACGCTTCTTTTAGCGGTGTAGGTCCATCACTACCAAGAATGTGCGTAGCCAATTGTTGCGGACCAAGAAAGAAATACCGCGGTAAACAATGTGTCATCTACCCTTTCATGAAACAAAAAAAATTTTCTTACCCAAAACTACTTTTGTTGACAAAATGATAGCTACCGAATTTTTTTGTCACACGAGATGGAATTTCTTGTAGTGAATTACCTCGATTGACGGCTACCACAACTTTAATATCTGATTACAGCTCAGCCGCGCGAACTTCTCTTTTTGTCTTTTTGGACGGCTACTGCAATACCGCGGTACACAATGTGTCATCTACCCTTCCATGAAACAAAAATTTTTCTCACCCAAAACTACTTTTGTTGACAAAATGATAACTGACAAATTTTTTTGTCACACGAGATGGAATTTCTTGTAGTGAATTACCTTGATTGACAGCTACTGCAACTTTAATATCTGATTACAGCTCAGCCGCGCAAACTTCTCTTTTTGTCTTTTTGGACAATTCAAATTCGTCATTTTTTGTATAAGATTAATTTGGGTATCTTTCAATCTAAAGTCGACATTGTCCACTTCGATTTAATTAATATATATCCGATTACCCCAAAGATGAAGATAATCTAAAATATGAGGCTCCTTTGTTTAATGTTGTCTTACAGTGGTGATTCTATGGTTTTCTTACACCTTCTTATTATCATCTAATCCAATTTTGAAACCCTTAATTTCTAAATAAAAAAACTATATGGCTAGATTTAATACTAGTTAAAACAATATTTTTTCAAAGCAATTATTTGATAAGCGACTTTTGGTAGGATAGGACCCTCAGAGGATCGGCCAACTATTCAGTTTGTGGTTTGAATGTTCAAAACCGGTTGGTTTCTCTCTAGTAAAGGAAATTTGTTGTATGTGTTCCCAAAACATTTTTTATTTTTATTAAAATGTCCCAACCACTATAGGAATTACTTTCAATTGGAAAAACCAAAATCAATTCCACTCCTTAAAAAGGACAGTACACATGATTTAATATAGACTTATTCAAATAGTCAAATAGTCCCTGAAGTATGATCGAATCTCATACTGGTACTTAGGGTTTATTTCATCATATCATAATCCTTAAAGAATTCCTTATATTCTAGAGTAGTCATTCCGTTAATTCAGCTAGTCTCGTTATAAGAATAAATTACACGTGACTAACGGGTACACATCACCTCCAATAACAAGCAGTCACGTGGTCGACTCCAAGTTATTCGGGGGTGCGTTGTCTTTACAAAAGACCTGTCCTGCATGGCATTATGAGCTGGTGTTTTAGGTTCTGGTGACATAAATAGTTTGATGTGAATTTTTAAATAAATAGTCGTCGGTCCAACTTGATTGTTTGAGTGCCTTAGAAATACAAAACTACTTGCGATTGATGGTAAAGTGTCCCCATTAGCCGCGTGGGACTTATTTCATAAACACGGCCAACTGAGTTGACATACTGGTTACTCCAAGACTCAAAGGATTTCTCAGACACTAATTTAGGACGAAATAGATTTTAGGACCAATTCGAGATCAGGAGACTAATTAAGCCTTTAATATACAAAGTCACTAATCTACGTTGGTTTTAGTACGAAATTACACCCTTAACTTTCATATGAAGTCAAGGGGGGCAATGATAAGGATGAACACAGTGGATAAAAACAAATATTAAACAAACCAACCCATATGCTCTATTATCTATTTAATAAATTATATAAGGGTTTTAAATTGTGTTAGGTGATGAGTATGTAAGCACATGATAGAAACTTTTTTTTTTTGGAGGGGGGGGGTAAATTTCACTACAAGAAAAAAAACATTAGGTGACAAATTTTTGAGTCTCAAACTAAATTATGTCACCTAAAACATGCATTTTCTTGACAAAAACTAAATTTCATTGCCCAAAATGATCCAGGAACGTCATTTTCATCTTGACCGGTCCCAACGCCATTTGACGGATTTGTGGGTGACAAAATACGAGTCATTGCAAATGTGTGATAATTAGAATCGTCACAAATATTTCATTTCCGTCCGAACAGATGATGACCACATCCGAACCAACTTTAGGTAACATTATTGATCGTCACTAGTTAGTGATGCATTCATAATCGTTATGCAAACTTAAAATACGTCTAGACGCTAACATTCATGTCCCAATGCCAAAAAGAATATTCGGTAGTTCACGCGCAATAAACGTTTGGACGCTAAAAGGATGTCCACACATTGAGGAACACTTCTTCAGCGAATCATGTAGTTCCACTTTATACAATTTAGACACGTAATGTCAAAACTATTCGGACAACTACCAAACCATCAGGACGCTAGTAGGTTCGAGAATATTTTTGAAACTGTCGTAGACAACCGATTAATGAGGTTGAATTTGATTAGATCACATGTAAATCTAACCGTTGAACCCTGTCCGCATCAGCATAAAACCCGTTCGGATGCTATATTAGATCTTAAAAACAAATTGAGTTGTCGAAACTAAATTCCCACCCATTCCATTTTGATTTTCTCTCCAAATTTATTTTCGTAATATTTCGAGATCTATTTCAAGGATGTATTTGATTGTTTTTGGGTGGATAGGGCACAACTATGGCTGAGTTAATTCTGTGTTAATCAAAGCTCTGTTCGGACGATTTGCTAACCATATCGACAATTTATATGATAATATTATAGTCTTTTATTCTGTCCACACGATTTTAGTATACGTATGGACAATAATACTTGTTTTTCTTTAAAAGATCTCGTGCTCATATCTGTTTGGAGGAAGTGACTCTTTGTTTGGACAAATAATAATCAGAAATGTCGCCATTTGAGACCCGTGTGAACAGTTTATGCTAACATTTGGACAATTTTTGTTAGGTGGTAATAGATCAATTCGGGAAGAGTATCATTCATGGGACACAGATAGAGCAACCAGCTTGGGCAGATACTATGATAGTGGAGTTGAAGGAGAGTATCCGGACGACAGTGGAGCTGATGCAGATGTTGTACATGGATATCCATACCAGCTTGACCACTCTAGAGAATATTTATGATCTGATGGGGACCAGTTTGAGAGAGGATGTTATTGTTATACGGAAGAAACTGACATCTGTGATAGGATACATGCTCGAGTTGTACTAGTCTCTTAATTTTGCTCTTATACAGCTTCAAACACTCATCAAACGGGTGAATAATATAGGAAAGCACGGTGTGACAAACAGCCAGCACTCGTGACCTAGACTTTTTTTTTATTATTTACTTATGCTTTTTATCTCCGGCTTGTACTAGACTTTATGATTATGTTTTTTATTTGAATTTCTATCTTTGATATTTTATATTAAATATGCTTTTCAATTAATTTATATTTAGTACAATTTAAATGGATGGTTAGTACAAAAAGACGATTTGTTTAATTTTTAGTATAATTAAACAGGCGGTTAGTACGAGTACAAATTAACCAAATAGTTAGTACAATTATTTATAACGGATGTTTAGTATAAAAGTATGCTTAACTATATGTGTGATTTATAGCCAAAATAAATAAATTAAGTTAGAACTTTGTGGTGAATTACATTCGGTGAATTAAATTATTTAAATAAATTAAATTGGGTGAATTATGTCAATTAAATTGGGATTACTTATTAATTAATAAATTAAGTAATGTTTAATTTCACTGAGCCACGTCCAAACGAATGAAAACACATTCGTACATGTCTTTTCAAACGACTTTGTATTAGTAATTTATAAGCTTTTTTGAACAGCGTTCGGACGTTTTAGAATTCGTTCGGACGTTGATATAACTGCTGCATGGCTTACACATATTTAATGACGATGACGGTTGCAATTTAAAAGCGTTTTGAAAAGAGTCTGGACGTTTGCATAACTGCCGCATGGCTTACACGTATTTAACGAGGATGATGGTTGCAAACAGCTGTAGCTGCCTAGACAGGTAATATATCATCCAGATGGATCGTGTCGTTTATTCAGTCAAACGTGTGCTTCCACATTGTACAGTGTCAGGTGAATATGGTCCGGATGTTGTAAGTATGTCTAGACACATTAAATTTTTAGAATTGTTATAAATGGTTTGACTCTTGGCATTTAATATAGCCCAATTTCATTGGGCCACGTAACATTAAATGCATTTGGACACTATAAATGTATTTTTAATACTCAAACAAACTTGAACTATGGGTTGCACAGGCAGATTTCAATGACCTGATGTTTGAGGACCGGACACTTGGGGAGATCATTGGAGCTCAAGGTTGGGGAGCTCACTTGTCGAGGACGGGTACTACCTCTATGGACAGGGTCCGAGAATTTTATATTGCACTCCTGTTGGTGCCTAACATCTCGGATGATGCTTGTGAGGTCACTGTCCATAACACCACGATGTTATTTTCACAGGGTGAGCTTGTAAGATTCATGGGCATCTAAAGGCTCGTGAATGTTTTCTTGACGATAAAGCTTTCGAAGGAGGAAAAGCCAACTCCAGCTGAGTTGTTTTGGATGATGCTGGGCCCGGGTACTGTTGTGCTGGAGGGAAACAACATGAACCATGGTAAGCTGCTTCCTTTCTGATGTATCATGCACATTATATTTGCATATTGCATCAACCTGACACACCACACTATAGAGTGTCTGATTGCACAAGCCGAGTTGATGATGCTGGTGGCACGCGGGACACCTATTGATCTGGCTATGTACATTTTCTTGACATGCTGAGCAGAGGCCCTCTCATATGAGCTATCAGGGTTACCGCACAGTCTTTTGTTGACTCAGTTCCTGCAGGCGATGCTTATTCCTGAGGGCCTTGATAAGGCTAAGGGACGTCCACTTCAGGCTATCATTAAGACTACTTTGTCTCATTCTATGGCTCAGACACATTGATCATAGGCTTGGAGAGCTGTTCTCAGATGTCAGAACTAGCCTTCACAGGCTAAGGATACGAATCCCTGTTAAAGCTCGACCCAAGGACAACAGACGGAGTGACTAGCATAAGTTGATAGCTTGGTGGCAAATGTGAAGTTGGAGTTGGGCTCAGTAGTGTGAGAGATGAGTCGGCCCACCTATCAGGCTCTTGAGGATATTAGTGCACGAGCGCTGGTGTCGAGTTTGCTTCCTGAAGTTTAGTCGGTACTATCTGATCTTAAGGCTGTGTGATCTTTGACGCAATTGGCCCCCTCATTAAGAGGGTAGGAGAAATAGAGGAGTACTTGAAGCAAGTCTGTGATTCTCTCGCCATATTGGATGAGTAGCTCCTGGAGATGTTGTTTTTTATTATATTACTTGTTTACTTTGATTTACATTTTGGACATCATGTTATAGTTATTTAGTTTACATTTTGGACATGTTATAGTTATTTAGTTTATATTTTGGATGTGGATATTTATGCTTAGTATATGGATATTTCTATTTACTCATGCTTAGTTAAATATGTTAATTTATGTTGTGATTATATTTGTTATATACAAATTTTGCCTATTGATATTATTTACAAAATATGGATATTTATGATTAGTATATGGATATTTTTGTTTATTCATGCTTAGTTGGGTTTCACGTTTTGTTAAACTACTTCAAACCCCAAAGCTATGTAACATTGAACTATGACTTCTCAAGGTGGGAGAGAATGTTACAGTAAAAGCATCAAATTTCTTCAACATAGTTGGGATTATATTTGTGACTACATACTTTTCTTCAACACACTTAGGATTATATTTGTTATTATCACAGTTAGGTTATTTATAAATTGGTAAGAAATTTAAAATATATATTATAAAAAAATAAGTTCATTGAAACATATTCGAACGCTAATTCCCACGTTTGAACACGATACTAATGTCAAGCTCTCAAACAAACAGTGTCGTCTAGCATAAACTTCGCTTGCGGACGATTTATATGGACTTTCGGACGGTGTTGTTTATCATTGTTTGTTTGCAAGAATAAGAAGAAAAGTTGTCATGCTAGGATGTAAAACGGTGTCATCCTTAATGTGAATGCGTGCGCACGGGGATGATGTGTTTTTAACTTGGGAACAAAATGATGAATTTTTCTCTGGCTTGGTCAGTATCAATAGGACCGATAATGTAGATAACTCTAGATTGGTACCGATAACGTAGACAACTCTAGATGGTAGGTTTTAGGTGACTCTACCACTATAAAATATTAAAATCGATTATTGCTTTTGTCGGTAGGGCATCTGCATCGTCAGCTTATGATCTACGGATAAATACGAAGTCACATTTTCACACTGCTTTCTTTCTTGTTTTTTCCACCACTTTACAAACAACAAGGTTAGGTAGTGTGAAAAAAAAAAAACAAATCACTTGTGTGGTTGCCCTAGTTGAAGCCAAATTTAGTGGTACAGGTTCTGTTTGAATGACCTAACAACACAATTATTGTGCATTGGATAAAGCAATGTGTATGAACTTGTATCAATTGCATATTCACAATAAATTGAACTTTTCTCCAAAGAATTTGACATGATTATGCTTAAATAATTGTTAGAAGAATTTCTGTAGAGTTTGATATTGAAATGTCTATACTATTCCCATGAACCTAACCAAATAATTATAATGCCTAATATTAATTCTACCAAATGAAACGGTTGCTTGAGATGATTACAATGAAATTTCAAAAGACTCATTCCAATTATTGACAAATATTGTCCGTCACGAAAGTGAGGTGGGACAAAGCAAAAAATTAATACTAATATTAATTTTGGGAGGTGGCCAAAATGACAGAATTAGCCAGAATTAAAAAGAAAAGTAGAATCAAACTTTCGATGCCGAAATTCAATTTAATATTCTCAAAAACACCAAAATAATAGAATGGCAAACGCCAACTAAGTGTTTGCAAACCACATCCATTGAATTCCCATGTGAATAAAAAAACAGAATCTCGAGAGTATTCACATATGAGATATGAGAATATTTATTTAATAAAAAAAAAAGAGATATGAGAATATTCTTTTTGTATGAAGCACAGACATGCAACGTGGAGGCAAGATCCTTGCCAGCTTTGTTAAAATGTCCGTCATGAAATTGGGTGGGATAAAGCAAAGAAATATTAAATTGCTTTGGGAGGTAGTCAAAATGACAAAATTACCCTTTATAAAAAAAATAGAATTGGAGTCACCGGTGGGTCCGTCGAAGTCGCGAGTCTTTTTTTTTTTTTAAATTGCTTTCTTTTTCTTTTTGGGTAAGTAAAATTTGAAATTGCCTTCTTTTTCGATGTCAGGAAAAGAAGAGTCTCTTCAATTAGTGTGCAGTTAAATACAAAAAGTCAATTATCAAGTCGTTCAATCTGGACACTGATGCAGAGTCACATTTTTTCACGCTGCTTTCTTGCTTTCTTTTTCTCATTTTCCCCCGCTTTAAATACAAATGTCGCGTAGCAAACTAGATACACTCGAAAAATTTTCAATATATACATAAATATATTTTAAATTTTTTTATAATTTTAATATTCAAAAAATTTTAAAAAATTTAAGAATATTTCCTAAAATCTGGATAAACAAATACCGCTAAAGTCACTTGAAAAGTAAATTATTATTTTTTTTACACTCTCAAGTTTCTTTTCTTTTGGTTGAAATGATTAGGGTTATATTTGAAAATTTATTTAATATCTCATTTTCATGTTTTCAATTCTTGGATAACCCTTTCGAAGACCAAATAATTCAATCTGGCCCTACAAAGAAAAGGAGAGTCTCTTCAATTAGTGTGCAGATAAATACAAAAAGTCAATGATCAAGTTATTCAATCTGGACACTGACGCAGAGTCACATTTTTCACACTGTTTTCTTGCTTTCTTTCTCTCATTTCCCCTCCGTTTTAAATACAAATGTGGCGTAGCAAATTAGATACACTCGAAAATTTTTCAATATATACACAAATATATTTTAAAATTTTTTTTTATAAATTTCAATAAATTTTAATATTAAAATTTTTTAAAAAATTTAAAAATATTTCCTAAAAATTGGATAAACAAACACGACTGAAGTCATTTGAAAAGTGTATATATATACATATATATTTTACACTCCTATGTTCTTTTTTCTTTTTTTTTTTTGGTTGAAATGACTAGGGCTATATTTGAGAACTCATTTAATATCTCATTTTCACGTTTTCAATTCTTGGATAACCCTTTCGAAGACCAAACAACTCAATCTGGCCCCTACAGAGTCTGGATAATTTTGTCTCGGCCCTACGAAAATTATTTCCAATGCTCAATCTAAAAATCGCGTGTCAACCCAGTCCATTCAAACAGAACACTTCACCCTTCTCCACCGAATCCCTCCATCCCTTTCTCTCGTCCTCGATTTCGCCTAACTTCTTGACAGAATACTTCGCCCTTCTCTACCAAATCCCTCCGTCCCTCTCTCTCTTTCACGATTTCGCCCTAACTTTTTGACAAAACAGTTCACCCCGATTTCGCCCAACTCGTGGTCTTCTTCTAGGATTCTGCATTGATTCGCAGTATTCTACTCTTTACTTCTTGTCAAATGCTTAGATTCAAAAGAAAGGAGACAAAATGGTAAACAGGGGATAGGTTATGGTTTATATCTGTGGGCTCTGCTTTAAAATAGACGTGCTGGGACTATGCTTTGCACAAGCATTTTTGTTTTTATTGTTTATTGTTCCTGCTGGTTGGCTCTTCTTGGTTCCCTTGCATTTGATTTATCATGGTTGAGGTGAATTGAGGAACGATTTTATTGTGCATACAAGGTCCTGTTAGAGTTTAAGTCAGGAGAAGTAGCTTTGAGAAGTTTATAGATCTTAAGGAGTCGAGAAGAAATAGCTAGCTAGTAGTCGGGTCCATCCCCACCTCCTCCTTTGACCTCTTACGGAAAAGAGCAGTGTGACAATGGCCCCCCATGTCTTCCATTACTCACCGACCAATGTATATGTAAAATCTTGTTACTCAATAAAGCAAGAAAAAAGGGTTGTAATTTCTCTCCCTTTTTTGTTTTTCTGTCAGAAGGGGAGAGGGAGGCTGTGCAATGGGTGGTCTCTCTCTCTCTTGTTACTGATTTTTGAATTTGTCTTTGAATGACTTTTGGCTAATTCCTCTGATAATCAAGCCAAGATTGAGATTACCATTCAAGATTGGAAGTTGGTATTTAGTAAACGCCTCACAGGCTGCAGGCAGTATAGCAGAACGGTTCTATTCTTTTCTCTTAGTGTTAACTTCAAATATTGCAGACATGCATCTCTCAGTGACAGTGCTTGAAAATTATTAGCTAATTTGTATGAATTTAATAGAACAAGAAGAAGGAACTAATGACATTTGCAAAAAATAAGGGTTATGTCTAGTCTTTTCTTTTCCTTTTGCCTGCATATTATAATTATATTAAGTTGTTTGTTTTGGGGCAAGGCGTTTTTTTCAGACAAGGTGGGACAGAGTTTGAATTTAGATACCGACCCATCTCTTTGTCAGAAATTTGTGTTATAATAAATAGCAGACTGAGCTAACATTATATATATAGATTTAGCCACTGTTCACAAATTTTAATAATAATCATTTACTTTAAAAACGGTTTTCATTTTAATTTGTTCGCATATATAATTTCTAAACTAATTTTTATACAAACTTTAATAAATAAATATTTAACATAAAATACTTTTTAAACTAGTTTCAAGCCTATAGATTTATTTTTATAAACTTTAATAAAAATTAATTTCTAACATATTTTAAAATCAAAAATACCAACGCTCAGACACAGCCTAAGTTTTTTACACTCCTAAGTAGGCACTGCCCAACTTACCAATTTATCGGAAGCTTTCGTAGGGCTTTAAGGCATGCTGGAGTCCCCGAGGTTGGCTCTCGACTTCTGTGTTTAAAAATGGAAGAGATTTGACGCAATTACGGAGTTATCTTCGTGCTGCCGCGTGTGTGTTAGATTACGATAGGGGTGTAACCGGTATTTAAACAGTCCTGACAATTCACATGGGTATTCGTTGGTGGAGAAGACGAGGCCACCCACGTGTCTGACAATTCACAATGGTATTCATTAGGATATAAAAAAATTCACTTAAATTATTTCTTACTTTATTTTTGTATTAATTTATATATTCAAAATTTTAATTGATAAATACCACCGAAGTAGCTACACTTATATTGTCGCCATTGATTCTCGGCCCAGCCGGCAAGTCATCAGAGCTTGTACCTATTGGACATTAAATAAATACTAATAGTTACGTTTGGTTTTGTTTTAAAAAACTTTTAGTAATTTTTTCATAATATTTTTTTATTAATTTTAAATATTTTTTTTTAAATTCTAACAAATTTTAATAAATTTTTACCAATTTCAAAAGAATCTATACTATCCAAAAAAAAATATATACAAAAAAATATTTTCAAAACCAACCCAAACATAACCAAAATAGGTCTTGAAGAACTATAAATTGGTTATAAATCATAGTAGCGAGTCTCGGTACTGAATCCAGCCCTGTCCTATAATTTCCTCAAGTTCTTCAGCAGCTAGTAACTAAGAAGCTCTTCCCGGCCGGTGGGATTTTCCAGTGGCAGTTTTGCGAGGAAGCCAAGTTAGCCCCTATGTAATTTATCTTCGCTTTGCAGCACCTTTTGGCTTTGCATCACCTTTTTGCTTTGCATCAATGTGTGGGCGAAACTCAGTGACGGAACCAAGAATCCAATCAAAGGGGGTCGAACTCTTAAGGAAAAATGACAAAAAAAAATTTTTTTTACTAAATAATGCAAAAAAATATCTTAGAGTTAAAATATCAAAACTTAGGAACTAAAAATATTGAAATACACGTACCGTACTATTATCTAAATAAAACAAAACAAACAAATTCATCAATCTAATTTTATAGTTTGCTTAAACCGGCACCCACACCTAGGGCTGTCCAATGTCCGGTCCGGTCCGGCTGGCCAAACCAGTAATTTCTAAAGTGCACATACCGGACCGGACCGGTCATTCTAATAGACCGGTCCGGTCTGGTCCCCGGTTTCACCGGTCCGGATTGGACGGTTTGGGCCATGACATTTTGGGCCTTTTTTGGTTTGGGCCTCTTAGCATTTTTACTTTTTTAGGCCTTTTTTGGGTTTTATTTTGGACTTTTTGGGACCATTTTTTGGGTTTCTTTACATCAATTTTTTGGCCTATTTTTACATGAAATATTTGGCTACATTTCAACCAAATTTTGTAAAAGTTGTTACATTTGATTTGAAGAAAATACTAAGCTCTAATTAAAGAGTTCTAAATCCTAGTTTTTTAAGATAATAAATCATACATTTAAAATCAACAAAACAAATAGACATTACAATATAAAGGAAGTCTAAAATAAAAGTATCAAATAGAATTACAAGTAAAACTAATTAATAATTACTAACTACACTACTCTATTACAAGCCATAACAAACAACAAAATAATCAAATCAACAAACTAAAAGTATAATTAATAATACATGTCATTAAAATATCCATTAATGTGTCCACTGTCCGGTTGTGAATTGTCCATCTCCCATGAAAGCTGTAAAAGGAAAAAAAAAAAATTACACGTGAGATAATAAACTAATAAACAATATAGTGGGCATTATTATAAAAAAGAGATAAAAACTTACCATGAAATCAAATTAAATTAGTCTTCAGTTATCTCAAGCCGAGCCACTCGTGAGTTAAACATTATTCCTAATAATTTATGACAAAAACATGTTCAAATCTTCATAAATAACTAGAACTTACAAAATTAAAAAAATTAACCAACATAGAAACAAAATATAATAGTATTACCTGATTCTAACGCCTCAAAGACCTCAACTTCGTCCAGTGACTCCCGAATATCTAACTTAATTGGATCCTTCAACCAATTTTGAGAGCACACAATAGCCTCAACTGTGACTGGAGACAAAGAACTGCGAAAGGGATCAAGCACACGACCCCCGTGCTAAATGCTGACTCACTAGCAACTGTAGAAACAGGCATAGCCAGCACATCCCTCGCCACCCTCGCAAGTATTGGATATTTGGATTTATTGTTCCCCCACCAAGTCAAAATATCAAAAGACGGGGTATTACGTGACTCACACCTATCTGTTAGATATGCTTCAATTTCAGACTTGACATACTCAACTTCATTATCTTGCTCATACATCTCAAAATATGGGACATCTACTATGCCACTAGAGCCAGAGGCATCATCCATAGTAAAATCAACACTAGCAGATGGAGGCTCAAAACCCTATGTACAAATAATTAAAAGGAATAAATTAGAAGTTACAAATAATTTACAAATCAAATAAAATTCAAATAATTAAAAGAAATACATTAGAAACTACAAATGATATACCTGTGAACGTGTCGTGCTTGAATCTCCATAGATCATGTTATATTCATCAAACAAAGCCTCCAACAAACACTTTGTAGATGATATCAAAGTATTTGCCAAATCCGATGTATATATTTTCTTCAACCAATACTCTACCACATCCAATTTGCCTCTAGGATCAAGCACACTTGCAACGAATATCATCATGTTCAATTTCTCCACATTGCCCCAATACTTATCATACTTGGTCTTCATCTCTATTGCCATGTTGCGAACTACTGCGTTGTCATTCTTAGACATTCTAATCAAATGTGACTGAATTTGACAAAGCTCAGGGAAGAATATGTTTGATGTCACATACAATGACCCAGAAAGTTTGACAGTAGCATCAAAGAAGACCTTCAAAAACATAACAAAGATTCTTATCTTCTCCCAATCCTCCCTCGTGGGAGGTCCAAGTCCATCTCCCGCACACATTGCACGAACAAAGGAAGAATCATCAGTCTCTAATCTTAGAAAAGCTGCTTGAAACTTTTTGCACTCTCCAACATGAGATATGTTGAATTCCATCTAGTTTGCACATCAAGAGAAACCAATTTCTTTGTACCAATCTTCATATAATCAGCACAAAGCTTAAATTTCTCCAACCTTGATGGAGAGGATCTCACATACCTCACTGCGTTCCGGACTTTCACAATAGACTCATCACAATCCTTTAACCCCTCACAAACAACAAGGTTAAGAATGTGCGCACAACATCTCATATGAAGATACATGCCCTCTAATAAATTATCCTTCAAAAACCTTCTCAGAAAACGAATAGCACCATCATTAGAAGAAGCATTGTCAACTGTAACAGAAAAGATTCGATCAATACCCCAATCTAGTAAGCAAGCCTCCACATACTTCCCAATTGTTTCCCCCTTATGATTAGGAACTTGACAAAAGTTTATAATCCTTTTGCGCAACTTCCAATCATTATCAACAAAGTGCGCTGTGAGAGTCATGTAATTTAAGTTCTGCACTGAGGTCCATGTGTCGGTAGTCAAACTAACTCTGCATGCACATGAATTAAAAAGTCCTTTCAACTTCTCCTTCTCATCTTCATAAATCTTTAGAACATCTCTTTGCACGGTTTGGCGAGAAGGCATTTGGAAACTAGGTACAAGTGACTTAATAAAGGCCTTAAAACCTTGACCGTCCACTACCCTAAATGGCATCTCATCAATTATACACATCTCTGCAAGCTTTTGCCTTGAAACCGCTGCATTATACTTATGGACTATCAAACTAGGCCCAACATTTTCACTCTCTCCTTCAGTGGCTGCATTACCAGTCAACTGTGTTTCATATTTATCCATTGGACCTTTTATCCTATTCATAGGATTTTTCTCACACTTCAAGACATGATTCTTAAGGGTCGAGGTACCAATTCTATTACTGTCACAAAGATACTCTTTCTTACAGTAATTACAATAACACATGGGGTAATTGGGATCACAATCTGTCTTCTTTGTCATGTGATCCCATACCATAGATGCTTTACGTTTGGGAGGCCGACTTTGGTTGGAACGAGTAGGAGTAGGACTAAGGACATCTTGGCCAGACTCTAAATCAATTACAGGAGACATGGTATTAGACGGTGCTCCCTGACCCTCTATGGTTGGTTCAGATTGATTATCCATCTAGCAAAGGTGAACAAACAATGCATCAAAATATATACTCCAATGTCACAATATATACTAAATTACTAATACCTAAATGTGATATACTAAACAAGCAAATATCAACACAATTTCAAAAAAAAATATTCAATCAATTATCAATAATCCAATCAAACCCATCCTCCACAGTTTCACAAACAACAAATCCTTCAATGATCCAATCAAGCCCATCCTCCACAGTTTCACAACCTAACCTATACTCTAAAATATTAAATTAACTAATGAACTATAATAAATAATTAACTAAATAAGTGAACAAATTTTTACCTCAATCAATGCACTGACCTCAAACACAACTTCAAAACTCACAATCTCGTAACCTGCACTAAAAAAATTAAATAGTAAATACAAACTAATATGCCAATTCAAGCTTCAAATACAATGTTATCCAATGTATATAACACATTAACACTATACTGACAAGTGACAACAATATGAACGTAGCATATGAAGGGAAAAAACTAAATAGATATTGAACTTACTGATGTTAAAAAAAAAAAAAAAAAGGGAAATAAATAACTTACAGACGCTGTAAGGTGGTGGAGGGAGGGAGAGGCCGCACGCTGGAGCCTGGAGGTGGAGGGGAAGGGAGGCCGTGAGGTGGAGGGGAGGGAGGAGGAGGGAGGGACGCAGGTGGAGGCCGTGAGGTGGAGGGGAGGAACGCTAGAGGGAGGGGAAGGCCGTGAGGGAGGAGGGGAGGCCGGAAGAGGGAGGGAGGCGCGAGGGAGGGGGGGGAGGCGGAGGGGGGGAAATTAGGTTTTCTGAAAATAGAAAAGAGGAGGGCAGGAGAGAGAAGGGTTTGGGGGGCTGTGTATCCAAAGAATTTTTTTTTAATGCTAAACGCGCATTTTGGGGGGGGGGCGGGGTCAAATTCATCCAGCGCTTTTTTTTTAAAAAAAAAAAAACCGCATAGTGTTGGAGTTGTATATCGGTCCAGGCTCACTTTTCCATATAGCGAATTAACCTGAACCGGACGGAGTACACCGATTTTCCAACCGGTAAATCCGGTATCAAAAAAGGGGATCGGTTTGGCCAAAATCGGTCCGATTTCGGTCTGGGTTGGTCGGTCCGACCGGTAACTTGGGCAGCCCTAATAACGAGTACCATTAGTTATTTATTTCACGATGCTCTCAAATGAAAAAGTAGAGGAAAAAGAGTATAAAAGAAAATTACCCAATTATCCCCTCGACTTTTGCTTTTTCCTTTGTGTATCCGACTCTGACTCTCTCAATGAACTATAAATTAATCAACTCAAGTGTGGTCTGTTTTGCAGGACGCTCATTTGAAGCGAAAAAACCAGAGTACGGGCCTGTTTTGCAGTCACAGTCAACCTCTTTGATGCTAGGTCCACTTCCAGACATTTTCCATTAACGCAAGTGGCACTGTAGACAAGAGGTATATGGTTGAAAATCTGAACCCGATTGAATAATATGCAAAATTCGGAATTAAAAAGCCAGGTTGTCAAAATCTGGAAATTAATACATGCAGAAAGAATTAATATAATTCATCATCACTACAGTACATTAATTACAGCAAGATTTGTCCACCTAGAAATCCTCCACAACCCTTTTCCCATATCCTACTTTACATTTCGAAGCACCTAATTGCTCTGATAATTTTCTGGAACCAAGAAAGAGAGAAACTACAATGTTAAAGACCAACGAACTTCCAAAAGATGTGATAGCAGAGATTCTGCTATGGCTGCCGTCATTTCTCTCTTGCGATTCAAGTGCGTCTGCAAAGCCTGGTACGCTCTCATTACTCGCCAGAACTTCGTCCACAAACACCTCCTCCACAACAAGAACCGGAATCCCCTTTTTCTCGTTCACCGGCGTGATAGGACCACCAGGGATTATCTCGTCTCCCGTCTCTCTTATGAAACGCTACAGGTATCCCTTACAGAACCCGTACCTCCACCATATTTTGGATCGACAAGGAAATACAGATTCATGTCGTAGGTTCTTGCAATGGTCTCGTTTGTCTCTTTGATAACTACGACTTGAATATTCTTCTGTGGAACCCTGCAACTAAAGAAACAAAGGTTGTTCCGAGATCAAATGTCCCCGCTTTCCTGGGTACGATACTCTTTCTAATGGTATCGGATTTGGTTTTGACGTCGAAACTAATGAATACAAGATAATCAAGCTTCTTAAATTCTGGGAGTCCGACCCAAACTTAATCTATTTTGAGAAGGATAAAAAATTCCAAAGTGAGCTGTATAGCTTAAGCAGCAATTCTTGGAGAAAAGTAGATAGTTTGCCGCATGTCTATTCTCGTGGTTTTATGGGGGCGTACACGAATGGGATAGCTTCTTGGTGGGCACAGAACGACTGCGAGATTGTTTTGTCATTCGACATGAGTAACGAGGTTTTCCTAACAACGCCACTGCCAGACGAAGGGGTTATAGGACAGGTGTCTGATACTTGGAAAAACTTTTTCGTCTTGAATGAATTGGTTGCTATGGCTATTTATATCATAGAGGAAGGACCGTTTGGGTTGGATATATGGTTTTTGCTTGAATACGGTGTGAAGGAATCTTGGACAAAAATGATCACGGTTGGACCTCTTACAGGATTTATACAGACCTTGGGATATGGGAAGAATGACACAATCTGTTTGGACAAATCTGAAGGAGAGCTGGTCTTGTTTGACCCTTCTACCAAAGAGATGAGAAGTCTACAAATTGGCCATCCTGCATCTCTCTCGCTGCAGTTGACTCCTATGAAGAGACCTTAGTTTCTGTCAGGGAGGAAGTGAATTTGAAGAAGAGGAATATTGTTTGAAAATATAGTCAGCTTGTGCTATTTGCCTTTTGTTTTATTGTGAGACTTCTACCGCTTTTTCTATTTATAATAGCAAGGTGAATTAGATATCGTTGAAATAAAATAGGAGCTGATCATTTCAAATAAATAAATAAATAATGATATTTGTTGAAGACGTACTGTTGATTTGAAATTACAAGGTTTGATCGCTCTGAAAATTTATTTGTTGAAGAAACATTGATTCTGTATTTGGATATTCCAAGTATATTGATATAGAAGAAAAATGTTCGAATGAAGAGGGGAGAGAAATAGTAACAAGAGATAAGAGATTTTAAGTGGTTCGGTCTAAAAGAACTACATCAACTGTAAAAGTCCTCTATAACTGTATTTTGTATTATGAGCGGATGTAGATTATAAGTTTAAGGTCTCTATTTATAGAGACAATACAAATTAAGCATGATAGAAGAATATTCTAACTTTTAAATTTGAATCTCTACATTTAAACTTGAATATATGAGATTTAATAACGATATCAATTGAAACTAACGATATCATGATAATATCTACAAATATCATATCAAATCTCATAAATTGATTATGATATTATTCTAACAGATATTTGCCCAGAAAATTTATAAAGATGAACTATTCATGTTGTCAATATTTGTGCAAGTATTGTGCAATTATAAAAGAGGCTGTTCTAGAAGCTAGGCTGGTATAAATGATCCTCGCTCTCCTCCCGAAGCCACGATCAGTACCCTTGTTGAAGTCATTGGTGAATTGACGAAGGAATTGCCACTGTGGAGCTTTGTCAAAGCGTCCCGCCAGGCAAATTCCAAGGCTCATATGCTGGGGAAAGGATTCCCTCCTAAAGAGGGAATTACCTAATGGTCCTAAAGGCATTAGATGGATGAAAACACATTAATGAATATCCAATGGTCCATATTAAAATGCCAAAAAAATGCAATGAAAAAAAAAAAAAAAAAAACTCTGTATAGATTCATTTAATGTGTTGTTTTAATATAGACCATTAGATGGATTCATTAATGTGTTGTCATCCATCCAATGGCCTGTTAGGGGGAAAAGATTCAGTCCAAAGAACATTACTTCAAAGAGCTTCAAATACGCGATTTAGATTTAAAGAGGAAAATCTAACGGCTGAGGTTTTGCAACATCATTTAATGACCGGAGAAAAAATTGGCTTGGCTTGGCTTGGCTTGGCTCTTTTTTTTTTTTGGCTCGGCTTTAACTTTTGCTGACAACCATATTTTCAAGCCTTGTGTGTGTGTGTGTGTGTGTTTAGCTTTCGAGTTTCTGATAGATTAAGTGGCAAACATGAGAACAATCAAAAGAATGATGCCATAAGGAGATTACTTCGACCCAATAGAAAAGTCTTTGTGAGGATCACTTTGAAATTTCCATACTTTGTTTGCTTCACGTCTTCTTGTTAATAATTGAGTAATTCCCACCCATTGTCTTATTTTTCTAATAATGCATTCTGTAAAATGAGTTGGAGAAATGTTTTCGGCACAAAATTAAGAGTTTAGAACCCTATTCTCTGGAAGTGGTGCGTGGGATTTAGGAAGTGGCATCTTGTATTTGCAGGGATGAGAGGCACTTGGGAGTTGATGTACATGGATTTTGAGTTGCATAGGAAGAAGTGGCCACTTTAACTGGGTGTCTAAACTCTTTGTGAGGAATAAGTGTGTGTTGTTTGTGATATATAATAGGCCAGAAAAAATAATAGATGATAAGGATATCATGGTCCCTTTTTTTTTTGTTGGGGTTAAAAGGAAGAAAGAAAAGGACATCACCTAGCACTGATTGGCTATCTAATAGTAATTTAATTAGTGCTAAACTACATTGAATAGTAATGCCGAATGATGAAAGGCTTTGACTTTATTATTTACTACGTGTGTTGTACACATACAAAAATCATTCTTTATTTCAAGCTATGATTATTTTTAAAATGTTTCTATTGTTGGGAGCCATTATTATTAGGAGTAAAGCTGTTGTAATGGAGACTTGTTCTTATTTATCTGCATATATTTTAAATATGGGGTTGTTGAATTAATTCTCTTAGTTGTTGCAGAGTACTCACCCAGCAAATATTAAACAGATTAATTGTATGTGAATTGATAGTGTTAAAATTGCCAACCTGTTTGAATTGGAGTAACGAACTGGTGAGCCGTTAGAATGTTGTCCCTTTACCTGTTTTATGTTTGTTATATCCTAATCTTTCTTTTCTTTATTCTTTTTTATTTGTAGCAATTTTATGTCTTTTGCTAACTTGGGTTATTGAAGTTATCAGTTGATAAATGGCGGAGATACAAAGCATTAACCCTAATATGAATAGGCGGGGGTCTAGTAGTACTTCAAACTCGAAAGGTTTGTCAATTTTTTTGGCCTATCTGTGGACGGATTCAAATAGATCTTTATTTGTTTCATTCGAATGGTTAGACTGTGCAAGTGAAATGGTTAGAGCAGACAATTGAGAGATTGTAAATATTTGGACCTTAGAGTTTAAAGATGACGAGCATGCTTACAATTGGTACAACCGTTATGCAATTAGCGCTGGATTTAGCATCCGTAGGCAGGGTGGGTTCAAGAATAAAGAAAAAGAGTATTATACATCAAAACATTTGTGTGCAGCAAAGAATGGTTAAGAAAAGAGAAAGAACTGGTTGTGCCTTTAAAGAACGGCGGGGATACTAGATGTGGGTGCTTGGTTTCACCGTTCAACGGCAGCTGTGTGGGTATACATTTGATTGGTGTGCCCATCACAACCATGAATTAGCTACGCCATCGAAAGCCCACTTGCTTCGATCACATAGACGAATCAATGAGCTACAATGTCTGGAGTACGATGATGCAGACATAGCAGCATCCGACCGAAGATAGCACATGATCTGATGGCGACCCAAGCTGGGGGTAGAGAGCACTTAGGATTCACCAAAATGGACCTAAAAAATTATTTAAGTAATAGAAGTAAGTCCATGGAAGATGGAGTAGCTGGTGTTCCTTATTAATTGGTTTGGTGTCAAACGAAAGAATTTCTTTTCACAGTTATGTTGGACGATGACGACACATAACTATATTTTCTGGTTGACCACGTGCAGATGATTATGCACTTTTGGACTTTGTGTCGTTTGATACCACATACAGAACAAATCACGAGCGTAGGCCATTAGGGGCATTTCTTGGAGTGAATCATCACAGGGAGCAGGTAGTGTTCAAGGCATGCTTGTTGTATGATGAGATAGCTCAAACATTCAAGTTGTTTTTAGACTTTCGTTGAGTGTATGGAAGGAAAGTACCCCAATCTCTTCTTTTGATGCAATGATGGTTGCTTGCTGCAATCTTCTACTGCTTTCAGACACACTAATTGTGTATGGCATATTAACGAAAATGCAGTAAAGAATCTTAGTCCATTATTTGGCAACGACTTTGAAAAAAAGATTGGGATAAGCTTCTATTTGATAGTGATGTAGATGATTTTGACCTTACCTGGTCTAAAATGATTGAAGACCATAATCTCTAAGACAATCGGTGGTTGCAAAAGATATATGAGAAGTGCGAGAAGTGGGCCCCAACACATGTGCGAAATGTTTTCTGCATAGGTAAAGGACTACACAGTTGAGTGAAAGTTTTAATGCAAAATTGCGTAAGTATTTGAAAACAGTAATGAATATGGCCCGATTTTTCCAACAGTTTCAACGAGTAATTGATGACATGCGGTACAAGGAGCTGAGATCGAATTTTGAGATGCTGGACAAATTACCTATTCTGCAGACTGATGACTCACTTTGTATTCACGCGTCAAAATTATACACTCCAAGTGTTTTGAATCTTTTTGTGGAACAAGCAAAGAAAGTTTATTGCGTTGCACTTAATTGTCGAAGGGAGACTACTGGATCTGAAAAGGTCGAGGTACATATGTGCAGCCCTGAGCCAACTCATAACTGTTCAACGACGAAACGATCTGTGATCACCACTACTAATGAGTTTCACCAATGTAGCTGCAAATACTTCAATTTTGTTGGTGTCATCTGCTGCCACATCATGTGGCTACTGAAACAGGGGAGGGTTATATTCTTTATCCCAGATGAGTATATTCTAAGGCGATGGACAAGAAAGGCAAGAATGGCAGTTGCACCAAAGTCTACATCAAACATAGGGGCTGATCCGGATTTGGAGAGGACAACCAATCGACAGAGAATTATGAACCTCTATTCTTCCACTATTTGGAAATATGGGAATTATCCAATATCATGGGAGGTTTTCCAGCGTTACCACACTAGACTAGCTAATGAGCTTGCTCAATTGACGCTTACCACAGAGCTAGGTGAGATTAGCGAAACAGCTGATGCTATAAAAGTAGATGGAGCTCTAGCAGTGGTTGCAAAGGGATTCAAGACACGGGAGCCAAAGCATCGAGGCAACAAGCGGCTGAAGAGCATGCTTGAACAAAGAAAACAGTCACGAGGCAGTCAGAAGAGTAAAGCGGTTGCAGCATCCCAACCAGTAGTTCGCCACTTGCAATGAGAGGATGATCCCGAGGTACGTTGTCATATTTTATGCTTATATTCTATTTTACATTACCTTGATCATAACTGTCATTTTTTTATTCCTTCCCAGATGTCATGCGATGATGAGGAGCATTCACAGTGTGAACGGTATAGGAGCCTCGAAGACTCTAGGAGTATCTGTTGTATTGGGATTGTGTACAGGTAGTTTGAAATTTTTGTATAAAGACTTTGAGATTATATATATATGTAAAGTGGAGACTAAAGAATATCTTCGATTGAATCTATTATTTCACATATTTTTCCATAAGCTCCTTTTACAATATCATCTTTAAAATTTTGTTCGATGGAATCTGTTTATGTATTGATTGGATATACTAGCATTTCGCAATATTCTTTGGACTGAAGCTTGATTCTTTCGACTAATTGAGAGAAGTTCCATTACTAATGATTAAAGGTATTTTGATTCTTCCAAGAGCAATGTTGTTATAGAAGACATGAGAAAGCTGTTCGTGAGAAAATGCTTAAGCATCAGCCAACTAGTGAATCTTCATGTAAAATCGCTCATTTTGTTATGGAGATAATGTTTTCCTGTAAACTTTTGAGTTTCTTCAAGATTTTGTACTTGTAAAATATTATACTATGAAGATTTTGTACTTGTAAGAAATATTTTGAAGCGGAAAAAGTAGTTCCCAAAAACATGTAGAGAAATGCTCCTGAATGGAACCTTGAAAGTAATTAACTCCAACGATCAAAAGTGCCACTGAATGCCACAGGCTAGTGTTACTAATGCTAGAGAATATTTGATGTTTTATGTTATTCACAATCGTAAATCTACCAAATCTCAAAATAATGACTCTTTGAATACAATACTTTATTAAATAATTGTTACATCCAATCAAAATATTAAAAATACTAGTCTACATGTAAATATCCAATCAAGTTTTACTTGCAACAACTCAATCCAAGACATTTGGCAGCATTTTGCACTTCAAAGACACCATCACTTCTCTCTGGACCAGTCCCCACTCTTCCCACCAGTTTTGCACTCAAGTCGCACATCTGTAATCTGGATATCTTTCGAAACAGCCTTGCACATAAAGTCCCAGTACATGCAGCTTCCCCTTCTATATCAAAGCTCAATTCAGCAGGGTTCAGTGTCAGATCAACACGAACATGAGTCAACGTTATGTTGTGGCAGAGCGGAATGAGATTGCTAGTTTTCTTTGCTCCAGTAATTCCTGCAATTTTTGCCACACTAAGGACATCTCCCTTGGCCATCTGGTTAGCTACGACTAAATCAAACACCTTCTTGCCAAGAATTACCATTGGGTAGTCGAACATCATTTACATTGGTAGATGAAGAACCTGACTTCTGAAAACAGTTGGCCACTACCTTATAATGAACATGGGAGCCCTGTATACCTTGCCCAGTAACTTGGGAAGGAGTTGGTGGAGGTTGAGAAAAAGTCATGTCATTCGAAATCTCAACTTTGGGACGATATGAAGCAACAATGTCATCACCTCTAGAAGAATAAGCAAGGGATATACAAACTCCTTGATTATCTGTTTCAGGTATCAAAAACAGCCTTCACAAAAATTAAATGGAAATATGTTAAAAAAGACAACTAAGTACTGCTACAGACCAATGTTTAGACTACAAGTGAAACAAGAACACATTACCAAAATACAAAAGAAATAGCCTGGAATAGTTTAACAAAAAAAGAGTTCTAAACGGGTTCATGAAACACTTGTTGAACAAAAAAGTTGTAGAACAGATGTAATTATGATGCATATTGTTAAATATTCGATGGCCACTCACAAGGTGAACAACAGAGTGCAACAAGAGGGAAGCTGCACGTGTGGACCAACACATTTAGAAATACTTACAAGATTTATCTAAAATTGAAGGGAAATGAAATACATGTACCCAATGAATTCTCTCTTGATGCCAACACAAACACTGATATTCAATTACCAGGTCTCTGAATCTGAAAGTAAGGACGGAAATCTAAAATAGAGTCTGATATAAACGTTACATGAATAATTCAGTGTAAACATTCCAGAGACAAGTTATTATTACGTTCAATTAGAAATGGAATTGGAACTTAAAGCATCACTACATTTCCAATCTTGTTTAATAAAATGCTCTTAGATTCTTTGAGGTTCTCTTGGTGGTCTCTACAATGCAGCTGAAGGATACATTGATAGAAAGAACTTAACCCTGATCATCTTAAAGTACTCATGCAAAAGGTAATGACCACCTACCCTTCTTCAGCACAACCAAAGTTCCAGTGGCACAGGCCAATCGAGGAAGCAGATAGGACGGATCTGACACTAGAGGGAAGAGTTGTACTATGCAAAAGTGAGTGGATGGTATGCACAGGATTGCATGTTAGCCCCCTCAGGAGATTGACAGGGCCAGCAGTTTGGCGCATATCAAAAGCCAGAACGGAGCCATTCTACAAGGAAGAGAAAAAATGTAAGTAGCATATAAGCATTACAATTGGCAATTGCAGTTCTCTTAATTACTACTTTATTTGCGAGAAACATCTACCATTTGTGCTTCACTTTCCCATCAGTGCCCTCCCTCCCTTTGCAGTTATCTTCAGCCACTGCACAAGAACAGAGAATATGAAGTTATTCTACAATAGAGGGAACATAAGATGTGGAATCATAGGAATACTATATTCTCGGGCATATTATCAAGCACCTAATATGCGCAACAATTCTGGAAACAAAGCAAGTACAATTTCTTATACAGAATCTGCCAAATATTACAACAGATTGAGTTTCTCTTCAGAGTGAGCTTTATTAATCGAACAAAGGACGCACCATGGAAGGATGACATACCTTTCATAAAACAATAATTTAACAGAAAATACTCAAAACCCTGACGTACCCATCAATGGAAAACTTCACAGAAACCAACTGGAGCCCAACACCATACGTCTGGCCGTGTGAAGGCCTTCCACAGTGACTAAATTCGTGTTTCACAATCTCACCAATTTCGTCCCTAGAAACGGCATACCACGCGTACCTGTCTTGCTAAGTCGATTGCTGAGCAGAGGGAGGGGAGGGTGCGAAAAGAGGAAGAAAAACAATGGGAAGGAGAAACGAACGAGGAAGATGGAGGGGAGGGTGCAAAAAAGAGGAAGAAAAACAAAGGAGAGTCAAGCTGGGCTCGAATTAGACCAAGCTGAGCAAGGAGCCGGTAATCTCATTAAATGACGTGTCAAAGTTCAGACCGGTAGATTTTCCTCTTTAAATCTGAATCATTTTGAAGCTATTTGAAGTAACGCTCTTTGGACTGAATCTTTTCCCCCTGTTAGGACCCATTAGGTCCTATATGCTGGCCCGCTTGGTGGCATCTAGTATATATGTTCCATGGGATGGTTCCTTTCCATCTTTTACCTCCTCATATGAACATTTTCTAAGGCCTCCATGAGATTGTTTCGTGTTTAGTCTTTTTAATAAAGATTTACCATATTGCGTAAAAAAAAAAAAAGACATGGGATCGAAGTGCAGTATGACTTGCCGTCACTACCCATGAAAGACAGCCACAGGCTATCCCCATATATAATTCCGCTGTACAGTGGAGCCATATCCATATCCATACACCTTTGATAGGTTATAAAAAATGACTCGTTTAGCTCCAAGAATATATCTTGACCAGCAAATGCAACATTAATTATTTCTTCTGAATACTTGCTAATCAACTACGTTAAATCATTATTCCATTGAAGAACAAAGTGAAATTAACTTGATATTTTCATTAATTCTACTCTGGTGTAGCAACAGGGTGAATTTGCAGAGACGAAGGAGAAGAGTGAAAAAGAGACAAATAGCAGAAATGTCATCCATTGCAGTGTTCCTCCTCTTGCGCTTCCATGCATGCACAGCACACTCGACAAGGTGTTCTGCAAAAAGCTGTGAAATGTCTCAGAGGATTGTCAGCACTATCAAGCAAAAAATCTTACAGGAACAGAACAATGTTTTCAGCCGAAAAGAAATAGCCCAATTCAACAGTATAATGTCTTGTAGCTCTTTCTTGGACGGTGCAATAAGTGAGGTCTCATCCATTGCAGTGTTCCTCCTCTTTCACAGACTGTTGTCCCAGCCAACTAATAGTACAGCTCCTCTAAAATACTGCAGATGGATTGAATGGAGGTGTGCCCGGACATTGAAGAGGAGTTGTACTACTAGTTGGCTGGGGCCACAGTCCGTAGATAATAAAATTTGCTGGCGGGACACGCGAGCACTTGACGAATCCGGTATTGCAGTAGGATTTGGCCATTGCATTGATAAATACATATAATTATATGCTATTGATGGAATAGCTGGAACCCAAGACACGAAGATAAAAGCAAAAAATAAAAAATAAGGCGCTTCATGATTTTTCTTTTGCCAGAGATTTTCTATAGAATTTAGATAGAACTTTTGATTGAGAGACTCGTACCCTACTCCTATATATATAGGTGAGGAATGATGAGTTAATAAATCGTGAGTCAAGGAGTTAGCTAATACCTGATCTCTTTTGGAATGATCAAAGAAACGGGGATTAAAATTTTTTATGATAAGATAGGTATATAGTAGTTTTGGATTGTGAAAGCTGGACGCATTGCCAAAATTGTAGATCTTTTTTGTTTCTAGAAGAAAATAAAGTAGTGAATTAATTATTAGAAGGAAAAACTTAAAGCCGTGATCACATCCATTAATCTTAAAGCTAACAAGCTTCTTAATTAGCTTTGGGAGAATGATAAGCCAATAGCACTGATCGATGTAAGTAGGCCACTAGCGCCTTAGGCCAATGAATGTACTTTTGACGACTACAACAAAATGCACAATGTACTTTCAACACTTAACTTTTATAAGCTTTTCCGACCAATTTGTCTATTCCCAAAATAATAATTTTGAAAAAATATTAAGACAATAACATATGCTTGAACTTTTGACCAATATTAATTACATGTTCGGTCGTCAGCAAATTACATTGTTTAATATTAATGCTTTGTATGTCCAAATATACAGGTGAAACCAATGGATAGGGTTATAGCAGCGGTCACGTAACCGCCGCTATAACCCTATATCCCACCGCTGCTAAAAACATGTAGCGGCGGTCAATTGGCCGCCACTACAGCACGTCCGCGGAAAAACACTTCACGCGGTTGGCTCGGACCGCCGCTGTGTGACCACAGCTGTGTGACCGTCGCTATAGAGCCGACGTATACACCAGCGGCCTCTATAACCGCTGCTACAGGGCTGTGCCGACGGCGATCTTGACCGCCGCTAAAAAAACCGCTACTATAGCCTATAACAGCAGTTTTGGAACCTATAGCGGCGGTTTCCGGCCGCCGCTATAGGTGTTTATTTCAGTAGTGTTTAGTTTGCTTTAGTTTGTCTATTCCCAAAATATATAATTTTGAAAAATATTAAGACAATAACATATGCTTGAACTTTTGACCAGTATTAATGTTTTGTTTGTCCAAATATATAGATGCTGTAATTTGTCTTAAAGTATATGTACCTCGCTATAATTTTAAGAATTCTGAAGGCTGCTGCTCCCAGGTCGCTGATTCGTACGTTTTAATGGATGAGATGAAGCATGTGCGCTTTGCTAGGCGTTGATTAGAAGGAATTGAGGCCGTAATTGGTTTCTGGATTTTGTGGCAATATTAATTAATTGCTTTAAAGTTGTAAAAATGAGGGTGGTAATTTGCTTCATTCCGTCTACATTAGCAATGAGCCTCGACCTAATTAACTTACCGCAAAGTGTTATATATGGATAATAAGTTTCTTTCCTTTTTATCTAATCGCATGTTACATAAAATAAGCTACTATAATACAATTGACGTATATTAAAAGGTTCAATGGATCATGAAGAAACCTAAAATTTGGAATAGATATCTTAATTTAGATATGCAAATTAAAGTAATTATTTTTAAAATGATGAGTGCATGCTGATGTATCAATAGAATACTTAAGATATGTAACATTAATACACTCAGAAATAAAACTATATATATGAAATCTTCAACATATTATATTAGAAAGATAAAACAATTGCAACATAATTTCGATCACCTAATGTCACCCGTCCGTCATATTAGGTAATTAATTTTGAGCACCTATAGACTATAGTTTTGAATTGTGATCAGATGGAACCTTAGCCAAAATTGTAGATCCTTTTTTTTTTTTTTTTTGTCTCTAGAAGAAAATAAAGTAGTGAATTAGAAGGAAAAACTTAAACCGTGAACATCCATTAATATTGAGGCTAATTACAAGCTTCTTATAAATTAGCTATGGGAGAATAACAACCCATTAATGTAGGCCACTAGCGCCCTAGGGGCCACGATGCGGACTTTGATCAATATATAGTAAATGAACAATTTACTTTCAACACTTATAAATGCATTCCAAAATAAATGCATTCCCAACTCTTTTATAAGACATTTGTTCTATTGTAGCGTTTATGCTTCTATTGTAGGATCTAGTTTTAGTGGACAGGGTATGAAGAAATCGATTACCAACCAAGTTCTTCAGCGAAAGTGGCTTCTCTCTGATGAGATTTTTGCTAGTTAAATATGTTCTTTTTCGTGCCTTTACCCTCTGGTGGAGGGAGTGAGTTTTCCACTGTTTAGATTTTTTACCCTCATGTGGAGGGGTTGAGTTTTTTCTGGGCTATGCCCATCTTTTGTACATGAGTTCTTTGAGGAATTTATACACTTATCAGTTACCCAAAAAAAACAGGGAAGCATAAGCTGAGACATGAGAGCTGAAGCATATGGAACAGCTTCTGTAGGTTCACACTACGGTTGGCAAAATGAAGAGTCAAAATGATGTTCAACCTCGTAGGAACCAAAATTAGTAATTATATCCAAATTTTTAAAATCAATTAATTTGTACATTGATATAAAATCTAACCATAAACCATGCCATATTACTTATTTTATTACACATGTGGCATGATTTTAATCGTTGAATTTTTTTTAAGGGTGCAAATTAATGCAATTTGATAGTTTTATAGCTCAATTTGATAAAAGGTGGTGTTTACGTCCCAAAATTTTAGTCTAATAAAATAACTACAAAATAGTATCTCTCTCCCATCAAATTATTTCTTACATTATAATTATTAAAAAAATTTAATTCAAATTATCTCCCTCTTTACTTTTTCACCAACTTCCATAAACTAAAATTTTAGAATTATTTAGTTAATTTGAGAGTACAAAGTTACTTTTCCTCTTAATTAATACAGCATCATACATAATGACTTGATGGTCATAACGCATGGATAAAAAGATACAGAGCGTTTCAAACGTCTAAACATGCCAATGTTGAATTATCACGCAAATTTTTGTGATCTGTTTGGAAAAATATCTAAATTAAGTCAAATGAGTTGAGTCATTTAAATTGCTTTTAATTCTCTAATCAAAATAAAATTTTAAAAACGTAAAAAGTTGAACAATAAAGTATGTAAGGATTTTGTTAAGTAATCTCGATCCAACGCGATTGCCCACTCTCTTTTTCTTTTTTTTTAAACAATAAGAATAGTTTGAACCAGTTTCTTGATACAATATGTCAGTACCTACCAAAGAAAAGCCACTCTACCTGACCTGACTTGTCTGGCTTTAAGAGTGAGAGTTTGGGGCTCTTGGTTGAACCTTTGTCTTATTTGTTGTTGGGCTGCTGCCAACTATGAAAAACCTTGGATTCAGCAATTTTAAACTAATCGGGGCACCGGCCCAGCCCAGCATACATCAATTTGGAGTTTTCAGTCAAAACAGCATCCGAGACTTTTTTCTTAAAAATAAAAATTAAGAGTAAGAATACGTGAAAATAATTTTATGATTAACAAACGCGACAACAATTAAAGAATTTTATGATAAGATAGGTTGTTGATAGACTATAGTACTTTTGAATTGTGAAAGATGGACCCGTTGGCAAAATTGTAGATCTGTTTTTTTTGTTTCCAGAAAAAAAAAAAATAAAGTAGTGAATTAGAAGGAAAAACTTAAAACCGTGAACATCCATTAATCTTAAAGCTAACAAGCTTCTTAATTAGCTTGGGGAGAATAATAACCCACCGGCACTGATCGATGTAGGCCACTAGCGCCTTAGGGCAATTAATGCACAATATACTTTCAAAACTTATAAATGCATTCCCAACTTTTTATACGCTTTTCCGACCAATTTGTCTATTCCCAAAATATATAATTTTGAAAAATATTAGCAATAACAAATGCCTGAACTTTTGACCCATATTAATGTTTTGTGTGTCCAAATATATACATGCTTTAGTTTGTCTTAGTTACGTACTCTGCTATAATTTTAAGAATTCTCCTATAAAGAAAGCATGGATACACGCTGAACATTTTTAGTTTTTGCCCGACCGAGATAATTACTATTGCTTGCTAGAACAAGAAATATCATACCAAATGCGACGAAAATTGAAGGCTGCTGCACCTAGGTCGCTGATGCGTACGTTTTACACGGATGAGATAATGAAACATTTGGGCATGGCTAGGCGTTGATCAGAAGGAATTGAGGCCGTAATTGGTTTCTGGATTTTGTGGCAATATGAATTGCTTTAAAGATCTAAAAATGAGGCTGGTAATTTGCTTCAAATTCCGTCTACATTAGCAATGAGTCTCTTCATTAACTACGTACAATAGAAGAAAAAAAACAAGCTGGGACAACTGAAAACTGTTTTCAAGGAAGCTGTCTGTCGATGTCTGTCTTCTATATTGTCCTGAGATGCACGTACGTACGAGAGGACTTCAATATTGAACCTGAAAACCACAAATCAAGGATAACAAAGAGGTTTTGTTTGTGGAGAATCAAATCTTGAGTAAATTATAATCAGTATATATAGTTAAGAACTCCTTACCAAGCTGTCCAAAGCCGAGGGATCCTGCATTATTCTGCATATAGATGACATCTTAGCGGTGCTTCGGGACATGCTCCTCGTAACATTTGAATAAGCAATCCGCAACAAGTTTCGTTCCAACACTTCCATCAATGCAATCAACTATGCAAATTCTAATAACTTTCAACTTGACACCTTTCATTTTTTCCAGGCAGTTTATAAAACCACGAATAATACACATTTCATACTCAAAATCAATCAGTTCATGTCGAGTTCTTTTCTCCTTACAAAGCTCAATTTCTCTGGTAAGACAAGTATGTCCAAGCGCATCTAGTTGATCAGAGAAATGAGAAAGTAGGATGGGAGCTGCTGATAGAGGACCAACAGAAGTATGGGCAAATTGATCATCTTCGTTAGCAGCAACTTCAACGAGAACCAGGATAAGCAACAGAAGTACCAGTACTGACATCATGACCATCGAGTTTCTCCCCATTTCATAAACTTTCATTCTTTTTGAGATTTCTTTCAAGATGACAATATGAGATAGGGGCGAAATGCATGCCCTACTTTGTGTGTATGAAACAGATCAGTGACTGACACAATTATATATAATTTCTTTCTGTTGGGGTCACACGTACGATTCAAAAGCATTTCTATGATCTAAGTTTTAACTTCTAGGAAACGTCCACTATATACATGTAAAACTTCAATTAGTCTAAATAGAAAAATTTAGGAGGAATGGACCAATAATTATAGCGTTCGGCGTCATCAACTTACCTAATTTATAGGGCCGGTCTAAAAAGATAATAAGATTGGTTCAAACAGCGTCATGATCATGAATATGTCGTGTTACAATACATATGAAATCGTTCCAATATTACCTTCTGATCACCAACTGAACAACTACATGAAAGGTCCCTACTCAAACTCACGTACTTCATGGACAATACAGGGTAAAGAAGAAGAAAAAAGCATACGATCGACTAAACAAAAACATGAAAGCGTCCCTACTAATCAAACTCATGTTCATGGACATGCAAGACAGATTAAAGAAGAAAAATAAATCATATGACTAAACAAGAACCTGAAAGGTCTCTACGATCAAACTTCTCATGTTCAAGCATGGGTACAAGACAAAGTGCAGAAGAAAAAAATAATCATATCATGACGCACGAATTAAATTAAACTGGTCGATATAAATCACTTTGGAGGGGGAAACATCTGTGGGGTAATTAAGTGCTTAAGCAACATAAAAGGCTAGCAGGACGAAAAACTTCAGCTTACATTGAAGGTGACATACGAATATCTGGATTGCCCAAACAGCAAGGAACATTTACAAGAATTTCTGGTTACTGCGAGCAGACTAATATTCACTCCTCTCAAGTAACAGTAAAAAAGTCATTGATCTATTAAATTTAAAAGTGGATACCGGAACGGATGGAACCATAATAGTCTATTCTGGCACTGAAATCAAATATTTGGTTCCAATTCCCTTTCGGTAAATATCAGAAACAGAATTGTAATTTCTGGAATTGGAAACCGGATATATATATATATATATATATGGGCTTTTTGGCTAGATAATTGTGTACAAATTGTTTTATTATACATCATAAATTAACAATAAATAAAATATAAAATAAATATTCATCCAAAATCTAAAATAAAATAACAACATTCTAAAATTATAGGCATAAAAAAAGGTTTTGAGCTCCATTTTAAAATTACAATGTTTTAAACCCTATCTAAAATAAAATAAATATTTACCCAAAATCTAAAGTAGAATTAAAAATTTTTAGCCATATTTTATTAAAATAATAAAATAAAGGAGAACCGAAATTTCGCTAATTTTGCAAGAATCGAACCGGAATTCCTATATTGGCTGGAATTTTTGCCCACTCTTAACTCAGATTTCCTACAACTCCTTCGAGAAGTCAGCAAATAAAGAAAAATTGGTAAGAATCAAGATCATGTTAGTGGCCCTTTAAATGAATATCCAGTTTGATCTAGTTTTCTAATTGAGTTATCTTTGGGTTTCTTTGCAGGTTTTTGTCGATGAATTGATGGAACTAGTAGAGCTCAACAATCTAAAAAATGCTATAGTCGGGCTTCCAGGAATCACCGGTTTGTCCACAGAACAAAGGAAGAGGTTGACAATAGCAGTGGTCCGTGGAGCTTGTTGCTAATCCTTCAGTCATATTTATGGATGAACCAACCTTAACCATTGCTGTCATCTGCTCTTTCTATTGTTCGAGGGTCTGACTAGGCTCCACAGAATGGGTTTGGATCATAGATGAAGTTGGCTTTAGTGGATCTCAGCCTTCAACAAAATGGCCCACATAGACTAACTGCAATTTTACAGCCCAATACAAAATAAATCCTCGCTCAGATGCTCCGCAGCCCAAAAGAAAACAAAACAGTAAAAAAGAGAAAGGACAACGGAAAAAAAAAAAATCCTCCTGCTCACAAAAAATGGTACAGTTTGTTTTTCCAATATTTTAGGGTATGAAAATTTTCAGCAAAACAAACACACTCTAAAATTTTAACTTTTATACATACACACTTCACCTTTCATAAATTCAATAAATCTCAATAAAATAAAAATTTCAAAATTTCGAAAATATTCCCTAAAATTTTGACAAACAAATACCCCGCTAATTTGAGAAGAGGCAGCATCCCCGCAACCCAAGGATCCCATCTTCACCTCTCACGAGACACAAGTGTCTTCTCTCATATTTGGATACACAGGCAATATAATAAATGATTCCAATCATCTTTTCTGAACACTCGGGATTTAATTTTTTTCTTTTGTTTAAGTTTGAACGAGATGTCTGATCGTAGATCATCGAATTTCGTCCCCCTGTTCATAAAATTCACGTCGCAGTAGTATATTTAATATTAATATTTTTTTTATTAGCGTGCATTTATTAGGGCGAGTCACCAACTATGGTGTAGACCTTTACCTTCTTACAACGAAAGATGTCCACCCAGATTTCCTCAGGTAATCGGGTTGTATGAATCGCTCTCCTTGTTACTCTAAAGCCAAGCCAATGTTAAAGGCGAATGAGTTACCAGAAGATTTGGTGGTACATATTCTGCTATGCTCGCCGGTCATTTCTCTTTTGCGATTCAAGTGCGTCTGCAAAGCCTGGCATGCTCTGATTACTCACCAAAACTTCGCCCATAAACACCTCATCCACAACAAGAACAAGAAACCCCTTTCTAGTTTCCCGGCTTGATAGAGCCTCATACGATCATCTTGTCTCCCGTCTCTCTTGTGAAATACTTCAACCTCCAGGTATCCCTGACACAACCCTTACCTTTACCATATTTTGGAATTGACAAGAAAGTACAGATTTATATCACTGGTTCTTGCAATGGTCTCGTTTATCTCTGTGATAACTTTAACATGAATATTGTTCTGTGGAACCCTGCAACTAAAGAAACAAAGGTTGTTCCGATATTAAATGTGCACCGCTTTCCTGCTGGGCATATCGTCAGTACTATTGGTCTCGGATTTGGTTTTGATGTCGAAACACATGACTACAAGATAATCGAGCTTCTTTTTAACTTTTGGACCCCGACATGAGAAAGATTTCATATACCAAAGTGAAGTGTATAACTTGAGTACCAATTCTTGGAGAAAAATTGATAGCAACTACATCCCCTGTTAAATTTTTTATAGTTAGAACATTCCTAGCAACTTATTTAAATTTAGCTCTCTACTTTAACCAAAAAGTACACTGCTCTATTTTAACTATCAACTTTTAAAAACACTCCAGCAGCTTCTCTATTTTAACCATCTATTTTACTATTCTATTTAAATATTACTTTTCAAAGATTTCTTTATTCTTTCTCTAATATTTATATTTTTAAATATTTGTTTTAAAGGGTCTGGAAAAAAAAAAGAAAAAAAAATAAAAGAGAGGAAGAGCGTGAGAGAAGAAAAAAAATAGAAATATTAATATTTTAAGATGGTGAAGTGAATAGTGGTTCTCTAAAAATAGAGAACCACTGTTTCTATGTTCAATTTTTTTGTTAAAAATTGTTAGAATAGATAAGTTGTTAGAAAGTATTTTTTGACTTTTTTGTTAAATTGGTTCTCTATTCTAACCAAAATGTTAGAATAGAAAACCTGCTAGAATGCTCTTATAAAGATGAAAGCATATATGAAGGGGATGGCTTCTTGGTGGGCAATGGGCATTGACTGGGAGGCTATTCTATCATTTGACATGAGGAATGAGGTATTCGTAATGACATTGAAAGTTTGTTTGCCAAATAATTCTTACAGATTTTCTTCGATCTTTAAGGAAATCTTGTCTTCTGAATAATCTCCAAATTCTTCAAATCTTGTTTAACTCACCACTTGAAATTTTTTGATCTCACAATTTTAACAGTCCAATTGTTCTACCTCCTTCCTTTCCACGCCTTATAGCCATCACAGGGTTTCTCAAAGTCATAATGGCCAACTATTTAGAAAAAGATATCTTATAGTTTTTCTCTTAACCCTAACTGTGATATAACGTGGGATCGTTAGAAACCTTAAATCTTGGCCGTAGGATCACATAGAAAACTCTTTTCCATTATTTCCCTTATATTCTTTTATTCCAAATTTTGGATTTTTACTAATTGTGATCATGTCCATTAACATATCACAATTAACCCCCGAGAAGATGAGATTGATTTGTGAAATTCCTTTTGCTAACAATTATTAACTTATCTATCCTTCCACTATACTATATTCCACATGAACCAATAGGATCAGAATAATATCACCGATTAAATCCCTAACTCATATAATTCTTAATTCCAATCTGTAACCTGTTGAACTCCCAAATTGTTTCCAAAACAATTTATTAATTACATTGGCCAGTGATTTTTCAGAGTCCTACCCTATACAGATTTAATGAATATACTGTCTCGATAAGAGACTGGTGGATTCCTTATTGAGCATTTATACAAAACTATTTATTATGTACAAGACCTAACGTTGTCTGGAATATTTGACCTAGAAAGATCATCACCAAATGACTCGGTCAAAGCACAAGTATACAACAAACAGTTCTACACAAACCCTTCAGGTCTAAGGATACATAAGTCAATTGTGTTAAATATCATTCTTACTATCAGTGATCACTTTTAGAAGATATTTATATTTGATGTCACTCAGTGCATGTACTCTTACAATGTACTCACTCATATGCTTAAGTCACTACCTCAATGACAGAATCCGTTATCCTATTTAATAGAAGCACAACGAGTGTAGACCTATATACATAAACATGTACCTTGGTCCAGAACAAATGTCAAGTAAACAAGGAGCCAAAAAGTCATACTCTCCGCCTTTGATTCATTAATCATTAGCATGAATTTTTCTACAATATTACTTAACAATAAAATGACATCTAATGTCAAACATAATATCCATAAATAAATAAACACGTGATAAAATAAAAAAAAATTAATTATCTCATAATCATTCTTAAACAAACTAGTTTTTTGGGCATATATCTACCAGACATATTTGCCAGATCAGAGCATTATAGGGGAAGATAAAGATAATTGGAGAAATTTCTTCGTGTTGAATGAACAGGTTGCTCTTGTTGTTCATATTGTAGGGGCAGAGCCGTTTGACATGGATATATGGTTGTTTTTTGAATACGGTGCCAAGGAGAAAGATTTCATATACCAAATTGAAGTATATAACTTGAGCACCAATTCTTGGAGAAAAATTGATAGCAACCACATCCCCTGTTAAATTTTTTATGGTTGTAAAGGTATGAGGGCATATATGAAGGGGATGGCTTCTTGGTGGGCAATGGGCATTGACCGGGAGGCTATTCTGCCATTTGACATGAGGAACGAGGTATTCGTAATGACATATCTGCCAGATCAAAGCATTATAGGGGAAGATAATGATAATTGGAGAAATTTCTTCGTGTTGAATGAACAGGTTGCTCTTGCTGTTCATATTATAGGGGACGAACCGTTTGACATGGATATTTGGTAGTTGCTTGAATTCGGTGTCAAGAAGACGTGCACCAAGCTGTTCACTGTTGGACCTCTAACGGGAATTACTCTGCCCTTAGGATTTTGGAAGAATGACACAATGTTCTTCGACCAAAATTAAAAAAATATTTGACGGTGGGTGTAAAACGTAAAACGTTCAAATCATATGGGTCTAATGTCTTAAAATTGATATATCGGGATGCAAAGTGTAAATGTCATAAAATCATAACGGTGCAAAATGTAATTATCCTTATTAATTTCTTAGTAAAATTGATTCTGCAATACCAAGGACATTGGGGCACCTCCTGTACTCTCTCTTTTGCGAGAGAGATTTTTTATGTAATTCTTATAAACCAAAAAAACAAAACAAGACATTTTCCATTAACTTAAGTGGCTCACTGTAGAAAAGAGGAATACGGTTGAAAATCTGAACCCCATTAGGAATTAATAGTTGCAAAATTCGGAATTAAAAAGCCAGGTTGTCAAAATCTGAGAATTAATACATGCAATGAGAATTATTATAGAACAAATATCTCTTTTAAAATATCCTCTCATAATTATGGAAACAAATACTACTATGTTTTCATCACCTACCCACTACATTAATTACTGTAAGAAGATGTCCACCTAGAAATCCTCCACAACCCCTTTTCCCCATATCCTACTTTAGCTTTAGAAGCCCTGCGAAGTCCTAATAGCTCTCATAATTTTGGAACCAAGAAAGAGAGAGAAACCACAATGTTAAAGACCAACGAACTTCCAAAAGATGTGATAGCAGAGAATCTGCTATGGCTGCTGGTCATTTCTCTCTTGCGATTCAAGTGCGTCTGCAAGGCCTGGTATCCCGTCTCTCTTGAAACACTCCATCCCTTACAGAGGCCGTACCTCCACCACATTTTTGGATCCAAGAAAGTAGAGATTCATGTCGTGGGTTCTTGCAATGGTCTCATTTGTCTCTGTGATAACTATAACCTGTATACTGTTCTGTGGAACCCTGCAACTAAAGAAACAAAGGTTGTTCCAAGATCAAATGTCCCCGGCTTACTTGGGTACGTTGCGAATTCTGATGGTATCGGATTTGGTTTTGACGTCGAAACTAATGACTACAAGATAACGCTTTTTACGCTCTGGAAGCCCGACCCAAACTTACCCTTTTATGAGAATGATTTCAGAATCCAAAATGAGGTGTATTGCTTAAGCACCAATTCTCGAAGAAAAGTAGACAGTTTGCTGTGTGTTCCCATATATGAAGTGGCGGAACCAGGATTAATATCTAAGGTGTCAACTTTAAAGGTGAAATGACCAAAAAAAAAATTCCTTCGTAATGCAAAAAAGTGTCTTAGAATTACAATAACGAAAATTAAAGACAAAAAATATTAAAAATATTGAAATACATGTATCGTATTATGTACTGCTACTGAGAGTGACAATTGAATCCTACGCATCTGCATTTTCTGAAAATGTTGCAAAAAATGGTTTCGTTCTCAATAGTTTTAAAAAATTTTCTTCGATGTATACCACCATACAATCATTCATCCATCATCTCTCATCCTATTACGCAAATCTCTTGAAAACTTCATCGCAGAAAATACTCTCTCAACGGTTGCAGTCGCAACTGGTAAGACCAATGCCAACTCAATAAGTCGATAAACCAATGGAAATACAATATTCTTTCCAATCTCAACCATCTTCATTGCAAGACCTCCAATATCTCGAAGCCTAGAAAAATCATCAACTCCTCTAACATCTCTAATGTAGGTGTTAAGCTGAGTTCTAAGTAACACATGATCATCTACTGTGAAATCTTCTGGATAATACTCAGCAAAACGATATAACTTAGCATGATTAAATACTAAAAATGAATTTATTGGGTTAAGACATGCTATGCAAAGAAATAATTCTATACTTGCTTCTGTGAACAGGTTATCCATCTCTTGAATGATCAAATAAAAAACTTTCCACACGAAAAAAATGATGGAAATAAGGTTTGCCCTCCACACCTCGAACGATTACGAGTTGGTATTACTTCCATATTGGGCACACTAATAGAGTTATCCACACAAAAAGTATTGACTTCTTCCAAAAATCCATCACATTCTTTCCTCAATTCCTTGCAGCTGTTCCTTCACAACTCTAACCAAACCCATAGCATTAATAATGTCTTGATCTTTACGCTGTAGGGCTTGTGACAATTCGTTTGTAATTCTCATTATATTCTTCAATAAATGCATAGTGAATACAGACTCAAAACTTTCCACCTTATCAATCAAACTCATAGCCATAGATCTTTGGTCTGAGAGAGTACCTTCCGCTTTTATATGTTCAAGCACTTCCAACACTGATGACCACATAGTGAAGAGACGGATTATTGTAAGGTGGTATGAACTTCAACGAGTGTCACCTACAATATTATAAGAAATTGGAATTATAAAACAATAAACAAAGGAAAAAAAATTGAATGGTCTAAAGGATTGTAATGAGATATAGTAATTACCTGGTCGTGTGAGACTGGTTTCTTGATTTTTACCCATTTCACTAGAAATCTCTCTTTTATCCAACCACTCCACTATATTCTCATAATGAATTTGCCGAAGAGCATCTTTCCTTTTACAAGAAGCTCCAACCACTCACAATCAAAGAAGTGTAATTAAAAAAATACCAACTTGTAAGTTATTTTTTGCAATACCCACAATAAACCAATTGAAGTTAGTGAGCAAAACAATGGATATATGTAAGCATAAAGATTGTCCCTCAAAATAAGTGACTTCAACCCATTGAACTCACCTCGCATGTTTGATGCCCCATCATACCCTTGACCTCTCAATCTGGATATTAACAACCCATGTCTTGCAAGCAATTTAACTATAGCTTTTTCAAAGATTCAGAGCAAGTATCAAGAACATGTTCCACACCAAGAAATCTTTCAATCACCTGTCCACGTTTGTTCACATATCTCAAAACCACTGCCATTTGCTCCTTCACTGAATTATCTCTAGACTCATCAACCATAATAGAAAAAAATATGTCCCCAATTTCTTTAATGATGGCACATCTAGTGTCAGCTGCACAAGCATTCACCATTTCCTTCTGCACCTTTAGAGAAGTCATTTGGTTATTTCCAAGAGCATTAGTCTTAAGTATCTTAGCAACCTTTTCATCACGTTGGCAAAATACTTCCAAAAGCTCAAGAAAGGTGCCCTTCCTTATTGAACTCTCGGACTCGTCATGACCACGAAAAGCTAATCCTTGCCCCAAAAGATAACGAATGCATCTAAGACCGCAGTCAAACGAATGCGATAAGCATTCTCTTGATTGTGCCCATGTGCGTGAACGAGAAGGTCTAAGAGAGAGAGAAGAGGGAAGATATCAAGATATGGGAGAGAAATAGAGAGATTAAATCAGTAAAATAAAATTTTACCTAGCGGCCGATGGGGAGCGGCTGAGCGTCGGCGGTGGTCGGTGGGCAACGGGCAGAGAGAGAGCTGTGGCTGTCAGGGCTGAGAGAATCAGAGAAACCGAGTGAGAGAGAGAGAGAGAGAATGACTAAGTGTTGTCGTCGGGCAGGGGCTGAGACGCTGAGTCTGAGAGTGAGACGGTGCGTTTCACTCTGCCTATAACGAAAATAAAAAACAGCCTGGGCCTGATGGGGATCGGGCTCAGGCCATCCAAGACCTAATGGGGGTCTCTCCAAGTTGGCCTAGGCCTATGGGTATCGGCCCAGGCCATCTTCTGTTAAAAAAAAAAAAACTAAATGTAAATTTTTTTTGTGGGGGAGCAATGGGTGTCGGCCGCCACCCTTCACCCTCCTCTGGTTCCGCCCCTTTATTTATTCTATGGGTTTAATTATGGTGGCGTACACAAATGGGATAGCTTCTTGGACGGCACATACCGACTGCGATATTGTTTTGTCATTTGACATGAGTAAGGAGGTTTTACTAATAACGCCACTGCCAGATGAAGAGGTTACAGGACAAGAGCCTGATAATTGGAGAAACTTTTTCGTCTTGAATGAATCAGTTGCTATGGCTATTTATAAAAGAGAGTAAAGACCGTTTGAGTTGGATATATGGTTGTTGCTTGAATACGGTGTGAAGGAGTCTTGGACAAAACTGGTCACGGTTGGACTTGATCTTACAGGATTTATACAAACCTTGGGATATGGGAAGAATGACACCATCTTCTTGGATAAATCTGAAGGGGAGCTGGTCTTGTATGGGCCCGTCTACCAAAGAAGTTATTAGTCTAAATTGGCCATGCTGCATTGCTCTCGCTGCAATTGATTCCCTATGAAGAGACATAGTTTCTCTCAGGGGAGGAAGTGAATTTGAAGAAGAGGATAATTGTTGATCATATAGGAAGAGGATAATTGTTGATCATATAGGAAACTTTCTTTGTAGAATGTATAGCATTATTATGTTGTTCAATGAAAGCATTTCAGCTTTAGTTAACCGAAACAAAAATGATCGATAGGAAATTGGTCCATCAGAATCCAAAAGTAAATTTCACTATTATGACCACAGTTGATGGGTCTCAATGTTTTATGTTGACTTTAGAGAATTAATTGGAGCATAAAGGGTAGCTGCCGGCACTATAGTTGTCCGGCATCTCTGCAGAGCTTCCTCTATGATGTAAGAAAACTGAAATTAGCTTAGGCTTTTTCACTAGGAATCTCTTGGTTATGGCGTAAGTTAGGTCCAAATCCTCATTCACGGGCTGGTTATAGATGTGGGAAATAGCTGGTGGATCTAATTTTTAACAAACAACTTGCTAAATTATAATCTCCGTAATCATGTGCAGATCTTTTGCAAAAATTGGATAATGTAACCTAAACGCACTAGATCAACTTGCACCTAAATTAACATCCGTAGACCAAGTTGCATCCAGAATCCTATTACTCAAAATCATTGCAAGAATAATTAATTGGGTACCCCACACTTTTTCGATTACTTCGGGACTGCTTTAGGATTGTCTGATATGAATTTGCATATTCTCTTCATATTCAACCAAATAGAGGGGAACTTCCAAACTGCAACAACCCCTCCCCTCGTATCTCTGTCTTTACGGGTTCAAGTCAAGCATCGTTGCATAAAATAGTATATGATGTTTAACCTGTGACAACTCTGGCCTACTTCTTGGTGATGGGGTCGAAGTGCACTATGACTTGCCGTCACTACCCATGAAAGACATCCCATGTATAATTCCGCGTTACAGTGGAGCAATCTCCATATCCTACAACTTGGATAGATTATTAAAAATGACTCGTTTGGCTCCAATTCTTGGAGCTTCTCCTCGTCCAATTGAATTTATACCTTGACCAGCAAATGCAACATTTATTTCTTCTGAATCCTTGCTAACCAACTACGTTAACTCATGGTTCCATTGAAGAACGCAGAGAAATTTAACTTGACATTTTCAATTCTACTCTGGTGTAGCAACAGGGTGAATTTGCAGAGATGAAGCAGAAGAGTGAAAAAAGAGACAAATAGCAGAAATATCATCCATTGCAATGTTCTTCCTCTTGCGCTTCCATGCATGCACAGCACACTCAACAAGGCGTGCCGCTGACTTCGTCCTGTCCGGTGTTGAAGATATGATTTGCACCGCTTCATGATTGGAGATAACATCCCATACCTAATGGCAAAAAGCATGAAATGTCTCAGTGGATTGTCAGCACCATCAAGCAAAAAATCTAACAACAACAAAACTATGTTTCCAGCAGAAAAGAAATAGCCCCATTTAACAGTATAATGTCTAGTAGCTCTTTCCTGGACGGTGCAATAAGTGTGTTCTAGTTGGACCTTCTAAGTAAAAGGTATTGGCTTGAGTTTTCATGACACAGACATTATAAAGATATGTAACAGATCTTAATCCATCCTAGTTTTCTCGGTGATCAATCAGAGCTAGCCAGGGCCAAACTAAGTAAACATTAATAAATTTCAAATATTCCTGCTCTTGTATGCATTTTTGAGTTGTAAAAAGCACAAATCTGCTACAAGTACGCTGCATACCCCATCAGTTGCCAACACCACAAACTCATCTCTGCTGGTTATATTCCTATGTGTCACTTCCGGCACAGAAATTACTCCAAAGTCCTTTAAACAGTAATCCCCAAAGGCTCTAGACATTGCCAGCCCTGGTGATTCCTCATCTGGCAGCCAGACCCTATGCACCCCTGGCTCATCACGCAAACAGAAGACCCGCCCTTTACACTGAATTATCCTCTCAGCCTCTTCTGCAGACAAAATCAAAACAGATGTCAGATTCTCTTTCTCCTTTTCTCCGGCGAGAGAGATATGGAGAGAGACTAACGGGGCAAATTGGGCTTGAAGTCAACAGTAAGTTGAACTGGTTCCAAGCTTCCATCATCTAAAGTGGTAGCCAATACAGCACGGGAGTCGCCAACATTTGCAACTACAATGAAATCACCCTGTAAGAACAAAACCGTCAAGTTAAGCCCCAATAAACTCTGTTAATAGCAAATATCCTTATCTAAGTAGTACATTCAGATTTTCCTTTTACGTTATTAGGTCTCTCACAATGTCCAAAAGGAGACCTTCTCAAAATGAGTTATTTAAGATAAGTCTTTGGTGGTGATCAGTCGTGTCTGCTATATCCCTGAGAGCCTCACCTTCTTGCTTTACATAGCAATAAAGACGTGAAAAATAAATGATTACAGAGAGAGGTTACACAAGTTTTATTCCCAAATAAATAATGATGACACTAGATATTCACTACCAGAAACATATAGTGAGTCTCTTTATCGAAAGTAGGAATCTTACTTACCTGTCGAACAATTGTGAGTGCAGTCGTTCCGCTGTTGAATGAATCTATTTTACGATGTTGCTCAAGTTCTTGATCAATAGCTGCACATGTCTTTAGGTAAGATTGCTTCCATATATTGAACCAATGATGCTTTTTATCGGATTCCAAGTCGCATTCTGGGTCAAGAGAAGTTTGAGCAACTGTCTCCTGCCAATTGCGTAGCAAAGATGGTGGCATCGATTCTCTCACCATTTTTGCTACAAAGTGGCCCCACGAGCCATGCCCATCAAAAATCCCACAAAAGATCAAGTCCTCTTGGCATCCAAATTCCTATCACCAAAAGCAGAATTACAAGTAAGAATCTACATTTGATTGCGACATGGAAAATAAAAATGTGGTATTTTACTTTAATACAAGGTTGAAAAGTATTGAATCGGACACAACAATCTAGGCAATCAAAGATGGAGCATAAGCAATTCGTAGCTGTTCAGAGCATACCTCCCACACAATGCAGCAATCTTGGTTCACTCCTTTCTTGCCTCTCTTTGAGAAAACTGAGGCGAGGTTGTCAGAAGCATCACTATTTACAAAGCCAGAAGAGCGTAAAATCAAGTCATTCTTCTTTGCCTCCTTTGCCATCACCTCCGCAGCCTCTCTTCCACTACAGTCCCCTGACTTCCTCCCTTTCTTGAGTGAAAATGACCTCGTGAGCCCATTGAACATGGAGGATAAATGCCCCATCAGCTCCAAAATCAAATTCCACCACCGACTAATATGAGGTGTGGTGCTTCCTTTTTGTAGACTCAACAAAAAATCTGAACATGCAACATTTATAATTATCACATACAAGACATCGGGATCATGGAAAGAATGTGTACAAAAGAAAAAAGAGGAAAGGAAATGCTTAAATATTCTCGAGGAAGGACGCCTCCTCTGTATTCTCTCTGACATTCATTTTTACAAACAAACACACGCATATTGATTTAGATACTGTAAGTAAAAGACATAATCTGACTCAGAAAGCTAAGAACCTCAATTTATTTACCACAAACAAACAAAATACTTCGAATTTGAGAGATAGCTACAGGGAATATTCATATACTTATATGGAATTCCATCATCGCATTTAGAATACTTTAATCAACAGTCTAACATCTCTTTTAAGTGAGGGGAAAAAAACTACTTTAAATTGACTCAGCTTTACACGCTATTCTGTTAGCTCCTCGTTGCTACTGGGAAAAGGCAAGCAGAAAGGGAAAACAAAACTAGTTTTTTCTTCCCCTTTTTTTTCTAGGCTTTTCTTCCTTCCTTGGGAACTGAATTTTGATCCATTCTTTCCCTTTCTTTATTTGTTTTTCAGCATTTTCTCAGCTTCCAAATAAAACGTCATACTACTTTTTTGTTGCTGAGATAATACGTAAAGATCTAAAGGATGCAGAATCTAGAGCTCCAGGCATTTCACATCTTTCGAACCCAGAAACCCATGTAATTAAACAGAGATGAAGACAATTTATTGCGGGACTGAAATGAGCTTTTCATTCTTTTCTTTTTTAAAAAAAAAAAAAACCAACTCTTAAAAGAAGAAACAAGATAAGGAATAAGATTCATTATTTTCATCTTTTCTTTTCTTCCTCAACTTTCTCGAAGACCAAACAAAACCCGGTAAGAAAATTCTGATGTTGAAGACGAAAACAAGCTAAGTTGGTCTTTCCATCCTTAACCGACCACACAAAGCAGAACACACAATTGTTCAAGACTCTTGATATCCCCATTTTCTCACCAATCAAAAGATACCCAGAAGAAAGTTCAAACAGAAAACACACATGGCGTAGCTGTCCTGGACTTGACATCGTTCCAAGCCTAAGAAAAACCACAAACTTTCCGCTTTTTGTCTTTGATCAAGGGGAAACAGAACCTGATCCAGAACTTCAACAGAAGTAAAATCCAAAAACATCAAATTTGAAAAGGACCTTAAGCTTCCAATGAACTTCTTTCTCGGATAGCGAGTGAACTAGGGCGCCGGCATCTGACGTAGTCGGCGGTAAATGGGCTTTACTTGCCGGCATGTGACGCAACTCTGACTGGCCGAGTTGAGAGTTCGAGAAAACGAAGCTAAAGCACCATGGCCATCCATATTAGAAGGGTGATTTGTTTGGTTGTAATTTTATGAGAGGAGAAGAGAACAAGGACGGAGGGAGACAACCTTTTCTGCATACAAACAACAATCACTGTACGTAATCTAACAGCCTGTTAATGTTTGTGACTAAAAAGGCTTGCTTTAAGCCTCGAACTAAACGTTTCTGTACTTCTGTTTTTTTCTGCCTTTTTCCTTCTATAGCTTAATAATTTTATGAGTCTCGCAATATATGAATCGTCAGCTGTGTTCACATGCAGAGGGGCTAAAGGATAATAATGTAATTTTTGGGGGTTAATATAAAAACTTTGAAAAAAAACGGTTACATTAAAAATAGTTCTTCAATTTTTGTGGGTTCCACGGCCCCCCAGCCCCCTTCTTGCGAGCCGTTATAATTGATAGATAATATATATTAATAATATTCATATCATATTTTTTAAAGAAATTTGCACTACCACCGAAAACTATCATCTAAATATCATTTATCAATTTAAATTACAAATTTTATTATATTTAATCCTATAAACTACTAAATACATTAATATTACCCGTTATAAGATATAATTGTTAATAGTGTGCCAAGTAATCTATTTTCTTTAGATTCTCTATGGATAATTTAATTTTTGAGCTGCCAATGTTCAAAACAAAAAGAAACAACCAAGAAGAAGAAGGAAAAAATTGTTGGGTGCCAATTTTGATCAACGACAGTATGCTAATTTAAAGGGAATTATTTTTTAAATAATCGAGTGTAATTTTGAGAATTATACACTAGTTTCACATAAACCAAATAGTTATTAATCCAATGGTTCATGAGTAGCCTTAAATGGTTAGTAGCACATAGTCATTTTTAACTTAAGACCTTAAAATTAACAAATCTCAAGCTTCCGAGTTATTCAATTTAACGACTAAATTTCTTTATATCAAAATTATAAGTATATATATAATTTACCTTTTCCTCATTCAGCTAATTTTTCATCTCATTTGGGATTTATATTTTTTTCCTAACCAAATTGGAAATATTAAGTCTATACTTTCAAACAATTTTCATATATGTTAGAGATTATGAATGCCCATCCTATTTTTTTGGATTATCGTATGTGCACATGTTTTAACACATTACTTTAATTCTTCTAGAAAAAAAAAAAAAACACATTACTTTAATTCGCCTTGAAATAATTGAATGATATTTTCAGGCCTTTGCCTTTCCAAGCCTTCAAGCACCCACATCAATGTTGATATTTTCAGAGCATCTTACCCTATTTTAATGGAAGAGATAAGCATTGCAGATGAGGAAATCGCGACACCTAAGAAGATACAATCGACAAATCTTGAAGGGGCAAAGTCCACGTGTTAGAAAGATCTTTAATCATAGAATGCTAACCTCGATCAAAATAATTTACGATCTTTTTATTAATGTATATCTGTAATAACCTAGTGTTAGCCAAATTGTATCTTCCACCGTACACATGGCTACGTCTCGGCCAAGAACCGTTCCTTTTATGGACCAACACTGCCTGAAATATTATAATCTATAGTCAAGAATCAAAGCCCGATTTGATTACTTTGTATTACTTATCCAATCTGCAGACACACACTTATATATATATTGAATGAATTATTAGTTGGTAATGAGCGATAATTATTTTAGCATGTCTTGGTAAGGTGATGATCAGGAGACAAATCATCATAAACCAACTAAGCTGGAGAAAGAGAATTAATTATTTATTGATGATTTTTTTTTTTTACAAGGAAAATTATAGTTGTTCTTTGAGGTTGCATCATATGAGTACTGTGACATAATTAAAATATTGATTCTATAATTTAGAGATAAGGACTTTATTCTAATCTTTCAAACTAATCAAACGCAGTGACAATTTTCCGCACATTTTTATGCAGATCTTTTCTAAAGAAGCCAGATATTTTGGTTATAAAAACTAGATAGTATCTATTTTAATATGGGTATTGTTAGGTGCTCGTCAACTTCCAGCATATCTAATGTGATCAATATCTTATCTAATTTGTTGCTTAAATATTCGAATGTAAGGCTCAAAATTGTGTCTATTTCTCTCAACCGTCTCATTCGGACAGTAAGTAAATTGAGAAAAAACTTAATTCTATCTTATATCTATTTTTGTTTTTATGGGTAACATGTTTTTCCCACTTCTTATGTTATAGTAACGGGGCAATTTTTTTTTTTTTTACTTAATTGCTTTTATGATGGATGGCCTAAAATATATGGCTAAGATTCTTGTAATTAAAGTTTCAAAATTACATTAAAAAAAGAAAAATCGAACAAAAAAAAGAAGAAAGAAGATCTTGAGCAAGCATCCCTCTTATAGCACTTAACGCTCACATTATAAGTTATTGGCTTAATTATTTCATTAGTCCATGTGGTATTTTGAAATCTTAAATTATCTTTATAGTATTTTTCGTCCTAAATTAGTTCATGTGGAATATTAATGTGTTAGCTCTTTATTACGACTAGTGCTTGCATTTAGATAACAAACTCTTACGCGGCTAACGGGACACGTCTTAAATAATACCAAATATTCACATATCTATTTTCAAGAGTAAAAAATTTATAAGTGTACTCTATATATGTCACCTTGTCATAGTAGAGGTCTTATCTAAATTAAATGTCACATAGATTAATTTTTAACTACTAGAAATAGATATGTGAATGTTTAGTATTATTTAAGACGTATTTTCGCTTGTCATGTAGGAGTTTTCTATCGAAATACAGATATCAGTTAACGAAAAAAAGGTTATATTGATACATTATTATTCTATAGGAACTACTTTAAGATGAAGAAAAAAAAATCCTAAAAACTAATTTAAAAGTTTAAAATAATATAAAGACCAATGAAATAATTAAGGGGAAGTTCTTCGTCGCATTACCATCCACTAGCAACTCTCCTCTTACGTGACATATTGTTTCCCTTAATATAATAAATATACAAAATATTTGTAAGTTAAAATTTTAAGAATCGACAAAAAGATAGAAAGATGATAAAAAGATGAAAAGGGAATGAAAAAGTCAGTGAAATAATATTTTCGATGTATTAGGGAAAAAACCATCCGGTCTCAAAAGTCAAAATTTTGGTCACAATAAATAGTTTCGTCCCAAGGATACAACCAGTCACATCTTTGGAGACACGCACAAATCGAGTTGCTTTTTCCAAAGCATGTTTGAAGGATGAAATTAGCATATAAACAGCATGTTGGAGTTGGAGATATCTACCTCTACTGAAAAGATTGTCTCCATTGCTGGTGAGGTGTTGCACGTTATCGGGATGTTCCCCCCTTTTTTTTTTTTTTAATAGAAAGATTTTTAAGATTTTTTTTTTATAAAATCGTAAATATTCAGTAGATAGAAGTAAAGGAGATATTTAAAACCTGAAATTTTGGATCCTAATACTTATACTTTAATAAAATAATTTTTTAAAATTTTTTTCTTTTTATTAAATTTTTTTTCATTAAATCATATTTTTTTACTGTAAATAAATATAAAAAATTTATTTAAATTATCTTTCTCTTAACTTTTTTTTTAATTTTAACAACTTAAAATTTTAATAATTAAATATTTATTTTTATAAATTTTTGTGTAAAAATAGATAAAAAGTTTTAAAAATATTTAATTTTTATTAAAATTTATGAAAAGTTATAAAAAGAGATTATTTTAATTTATTTTAAAAAAATATTAAAATTTGGTAAAAAAAATAAGAAGAAAGAAATTTATTTTAATTTTTTAAAAAAAATTAGAATTTGTGTAAAAAATTATCAGAGATAGTATAAAAAGTGTGTTTTGTGAATTTGTTATATTCTGTGGTCGCTTAGAATACTTTTACGCAACTGACGTCGCTCACGTCGCGTCGTTTGTACAAATTTGACATAAAGGCACACAAATTAATGAGTCATCGAGGAACGACGTCAAGGCTTGCATATTCATCGAGTTGCTTTTTCCAAAACATGTTTGAAGGATGAAATTAGCATATAAACAGCATGTTGGAGTTGGAGATATCTATCTCTACTGAAAAGGTCATCTCTATAGCAGGTGCGGTGTTGCACTTTATCGGGATGTTCGTTTTTTTTTTTTTTTTTAAATGGTAAGATTTTTAAGATTTTTTTTTTATAGAATAGTAAATATTTAGTAGATTTTTGTACGCAAGCAAACATAGCAATAAACCAAAATATAGTATATCGGAAGGTGGAAAAACTCTACAAACAGTTCCAAACAACCATCGCAAACAAAAAAGAAAATAACCAAAAAAAAGAAAAGCAAGCTCGATCATGGTCGGAGACGAGAGTCAAGATATGCTGTCCCGAAGGCTGTTAACTGAAAAACTCCAAGCTACCTTGGAGTCTATAACAATTACAGATCAGAAGTGAGACCGCTGCAGGAAAGGGAGTAGTGACAAATCTGAAGGCGGTTGAGCAGGACACCACACTAACATCCGGTGACTAAAGAGTAAGAGCACGCAAAGACTCAATGCAAAAATTAGAAGAAAATCAAAAGAAGCCACACAATCGGAGAGGCACGTGGATCACAACTGGGAGGCGCGTGAGATCCACACGCCACCCTAGACAGCGTAACTTGTAAATATTAAGTAGATTGGAGCAAAGGAGACATTTAAAACCTGAAAATTTTGGGTCATAATATTTTTACCTCAATAAAATAATTCTCTAAAATTTTTTCCCATTAAATTCTTTTCCCATTAAATTATTACTTTTTTTAAAAAATATAAAAATTCATTTAATTATTTTTTTTAATTTTTTCACTAATTTCAACGTCTTAAAATTTTAATAATTAAATATTATTTTTATAAATTTTTTGTGTAAAAATAAGTGAAAATTTTTTAAGATATTTAATATTTATTAAAATTTATAAAAAGATGTAAAGAGAAATTATTTAATTTTTTTAAAAAAATATATATTAAAATTTAGTAAAAAATAAGAAGAAAGAAAATTTATTTTATTTTATTAAAAAAATATTAGAATTTGTATAAAAAATTATCAGAGATAGCATAAAAAGTATCGGTGTTTTGTGAATTTGGTGTATCTGTGATCGCTTAGAATACTTTTACGCAACAAACGTGGCTCACGTCGCGTCGTTTGTACAAATTTGACATAAAGGCACACAAATTAATGAGTCATCGAGGAACGACGTCAAGGCTTGCATATACATCTAGTTGCTTTTTCCAAAACATGTTTGAAGGATGAAATTAGCATATAAACAGCATGTTGGAGTTGGAGATATCTACCTCTACTGAAAAGGTTGTCTCTATAGCTGGTGAGGTGTTGCACTTTATCGGGATGTTCGTTGTTTTTTTTTGTTAATGGTAAGATTTTTAAGATTTTTTTTTTATATAATAGTAAATATTCAGTAGATTTTTCTACGCAAGCAAACATAGCAATAAACCAAAATACCGTATATCGGAAGGTGGAAAAACTCTACAAACAGTCTCAAACAACCATCACAAACAAAAAAGAAAATAACAGAAAAAAAGAAAAGCAAGCTCTCGGTCATGGTCGGATATGAGAGTCAAGATATGGCTGCCCTGAAGGCTGTTAAATGAAGAACTCCAAGCTACCTTGAAGTCATCTATAATAATTACAGACCAAAAGTGAGATCGCCGCAGGAAAGGGAGCCGTGACAAATCTGAAGGTGGTTGAGCAAGGCACCACACTAACATTTGGTGACTAAAGAATAAGAGCACGCAAGGACTCAATGCAAAAGCTAGAAGAAAATTCAAAAGAAACCACAACCGTGAAGGCGCGTGAGATTCACACGCCACCCTAGATAGCATAAATTGTAAATATTCAGTAGATTAGAACAAAGGAGATATTTAAAACCTGAAAATTTTGGGTCATAATATTTTTACCTTAATAAAATAAATTATTTAAAATTTTTTCTCTTTCTATTAAATTCTCTTCTTATTAAATTATTACTTTTCATTCTAAATAAATATAAAAAATTTATTTAAATTATAATTTTTATCAACTTTAACGTCTTAAAATTTTAATAATTAAATACTATTTTTATAAATTTTTTTTGTAAAAATAAGTGAAAAGTTTTAAAGATATTTAATTTTTACTTAAAATTTATAAAAAGGTGTAAAGAAAAATTATATAGTTTTTTGTAAAAAAATATATTAAAATTTTGTAAAAATAAGAAGAAAGAAATTTTATTTATTTTATTAAAAAAATATTAGAATTAATTGTATAAAAAATTATCAGAGACAGTATTAAAAGTATCAGTGTTTGTGAATTTGTTTTGTCTGTGTCCGCTTAGAATACTTTACGCAACAAACGTGGCTCACGTCGCGTCGTTTGTACACAAAATTTGACATAAAGGCCAACAATTAATGAGTCATCGAGTAACGACGTCAAGGCTTGCATATTCATCTCGGACCGGATCCCCTGACCGAATTTCAGGTGACAATTCGGAGAAGAGGAGGAGGTGTGGGTCCCGCACCGAACAGCCGGCATGCCTCATCCACACATTCCTCGCTTTCGCTTTCGTTGTCATCGAGGGATGGCATTCAAGAAGATCAATGGACTGCCCAAAAAGCAAGTTTCACATGCACTGACAGATATTCACCGAAACCGCACTAGAAATGGTGGTGAAGAAAATTGAAGGAAAATTGAGGTCCCATTAGTAGTGCAGCCTAGAGAATGGTCGAAATCAGATGGACCCACTCCATGACTCCCCACTATAAATTATTCGTCACTGCTCAGTGCTTTGTATTTGTCTCTGTCGAATGATCCCACAATAAAGATTAAAATCCTCAATCTGACCCATTTGGTGGGTCCGATTCTTAAAAGGTCTCGGAACCTATAGTTGGTAGCATTTAAACTCATGATGTTACCGTAAACAAATGACTTCCCTTTGTTGTACGCTTGACCTTTTGTGTCGCTATTAGTGCAAATCAATATAAAATTAAGATCTTTAACAAAAATTATTAAATGTTGAAAAATTCACGCTACCTGCTAATTAATAAGAGCATGATTGAATGTGTAAAATATAATGGGCTGTGTCTAATTTTTTTTAATAGACCATTCAAATAGAGTATGATGATTAGAAAAATTATACCATTATGTTCGTTTAGATGAAAATTTAGAATTTGAACTCAACGTTTTAAAATTTTTACAATCTTAACATTACCTACACGCATATCAAATACAATTTAATATATTTATTTTTTTACAAACATTAATACAACTTAATAACTTCTATATGCATGATGTCAATAACAAAATCCAATATCACTTAAATATTCATACCATACTTAAAATTCTTAAAATTTACCAAAACGAACATGAAGTTAGTTGATGCGCATTAAATTCTCATAAGGTGAATTAAGTTTTATTTTTCATATATAATTTTAATTAGAATGAATAATTATAGATAATCGTGATCCGTTTCATCAAATTGGTAAAACTAATGAAAAGTTTTAATTTCTGATGTAACTAAAATTCTTAAAATTAAGCTGGAATATTCAAAAGATGAGCACCTTGGCTTTGGTGTGAGAACCGGAGGCAAGTTATTTCAGGTCACTGTACACGTGTGATACACGTATCGGTAAAGTCACTAACACCACTATAGGCCGAATAATGAAAGCCGAGTGCAAAGACGGGATAAACGACTTCGAGCCTGCATGGCCACGCGTATTGTAACGCCTTAGATTTTGGTCCATTCTAGTAGGGTGCCACGCCATGACCGAACAATCAATAATGGGGCGGTGCACTGGATTACGACGTCCAGCGCTCCAGAGAATGCATTAGAGGAGGCCTAGAGATTCTTCTCTTTTTCTATGGGCAGGTGTCCCACCTGCCCTTAGTGTCGTAAAGTTCTGGAAAAATCAACGTCTAATCATTACTTCTTTACCCCCCTCAGACCACCCAAAGATAAAAAGGAAAGGCGAATCTTGATCTTAAATTTTAGTGGGTGGTTCAGAGGAAAGACTAATCATATGTGTCATATGATTTCAGCACTGTACAAATGGCACTACCCAATAAATTCCAACATTTTTGCAGTGTTAGATGGGCACGGGCGACTAGGTCCCATAAGTTTGACCCAAATTACCTCTTTTAAAGGGGATCCCAAGTGACTTTGCAATAAGCGGTGCACACAGTCATCTGGAGGTAGGTTGAGAACACAAAACTTAATCTTCTAGTATAAACAAACTCGCCAAGAAACAACAAAGAAGAGTCCTAATGAGGTAGCCACAGTGTTTGGAAGTTTAGAAGAGGACGCCCAAATAGAAAACCTTTACTTTATCCCACATAAAAACACAACGACTATATCACTGAATAAGAACTTACTGGAGAATCATTCTGCTAATTATAATGGATCAAAAGTAGTATCTGAAGACATGAGGTTAGTCTCTTACGATGATCTTTGAAAAGCCCAGCTTCACTTCCACCTCCATGCTTCATTAGTTGAAATGAGAGCGCACACCTCTTACCATAACCATATCATCCCATGATCCATCACCAATATCACCCCACGGCATTCTGTCAAATTCTTGAGTAATAATTTCGTACTTCGATTCTTCAAGAAACGTAACCTCAAATAAAAGGGGATGGACCCAGTACCCCATGATCATCGAGTCTATACTACACCTCTACAAACTCAAGGCATTCAAGTCCCTAGTATGATGACCATTAGTTTCAGCACGTACCTTTAAGTTATATGATATAAACGGCATCCAGACATTCTTATAAGAAACCCAATAACATTATATGCTCTCACGTAACGAAGCAATATCTGAAATACCTCCTATCCTCATAGAAAAACCCACGTCGCCTTGATGCAACCGGTGCTAATCCCAAACTTATATGTATGTACTGCGTAAGAGGTATGTTCGAACAGTCCCGACCCAGCCTTATGTCGCTCAAGTAGCAATATTCAGGATTATCTATATCTAAGATTCTGAGTTAGGATTCCAAGAAAGGTCCTATTGTCGTAAGCACTTCAGTACCATCTTGTTCTCACCATACCTACAATGGTTCTCATTATTCTCGGACATGATCTGCACATAATTAACAAGAGTGCCTCCGAGCGAACGTTTAATTCACAAAAACATATGCTGCAATAGCAAGACCAAATTTACACTAGACAGCAATTTATCGAATCACTCCAGTATGACAACGTATCAGTGGCATCCCACACGTTGTCTTCGAAACCAAAACTAAATGAATCATCTAACTATACCAAACCAGCACACTACCTAGTTATAACATATCAGTTCAATAACGTATTACACACATCTAAGAAACATATTAATAGTCGTTCTCAAGTTTACAAAATTTATGGATAGTTACATCTCTACCTCAAACATGTTTATATTGGCCCGCCTATTTATAAAAGGCCCAGTGAGTTGTATTGTATACCTCTTGATGACCTCACTTATGTCTTCTAAGTGAACACCTTAAATTGAGATTACATACATGAACTCACCAGAATAAGAATAGCCATGTGCACATGCAATCATATAAATAGCTGTTCTATTGCGCATAATACTTTAGCATGTAGTGCGAGCAATGCCACTCGATTAAGATCAACATCTTTAAAATTCACAAACACTATATCGTCATAACAATACATGTAGGCCCCTACTGCCTTTAGCTCTCCCTACGACTATCCATGTAGCGTGCGCGGCACTTCCAAAGCTAGGGACAAAACAAACAACACAAAGCATTCCCTTAAATCTATCATACCAGTCAGTGAGAATTAAACCAGCTCCTAACATAGGATTGCAAAAACAAATAACCTGAAACCCAGAAACGAACAATTGATCGGTAATTATTTGCGATTTGCGCTATCCTGTCCGTATGATACGTCAGAAACGCATGAGTATACGATACGTCGCCAAGTATTTCATTTAACTTCATTTACCCTTATAGCTAAGGCAACTATAGTGAAGCACGAGAGCACAAGACCAAAAACCTTAACCCACTTAATGACCAGTGTTAATAAGATCTAAATACTGTTCTCTCCTTCTCATATACTGGAAGCCCATAAAGTCATCAACCTTCTAACGTGTCTGCATATTCAGCATGACTGATCTGACATGTAGGGGGCTAGAGAAGTATATTTAAAAGCCAGAGGTTAAGAATTCAGAGGAATGCTCACCTATGGTAGAGTTGAATGAAATAATCAATTATGATGTTGATTAGAGCGAGGCTCTTTGTCAGTTTCAGTAGATTATAATAAGTGGTTCAGCGAATCAAGAATGAATTTGAAGGGAGAAAAAAACTGCTAAGAGAAAATGACAAAAAATTTTTTTTACTACGTAATGCAAAAAAATGAAGATTTTAGACGACTAGTAACCACGTTAGGAGTATTAGACGACCCCACTAATTTTTTATCAAAAACTTATCTATTATCTAAAGAAAATAAAAATTCATCAACCAATAAATAGTAATAGCATTAAATTGACATATTTCAAAAACTGAAGATTTCAACAAGGAAATGTGAACAAAGACATAAGGCTATTTGGAACCTAATGTTCAGGATCTTTAGAGTGGTGGGAAATATATAAACAAATTACACTTATCACAACGTAAATTGTGCAATAAAAAGCTAATACTTTAATTGACAAGTAAACTCATAAATTAATCAGCAAGTGAACATATAGATATTCATCATAAACACAACAATCAAAAGTGATCCTTAAGAAATAAAAAGCGAAGTGAACTTGTGACACACATCAATAAGGCAACCAAAAACAAAACTCA